>JARHVA010002017.1:1572500-1640000 GCA_037957365.1 Torreya grandis
AGTTATGTCTTTTTCAAAAGTGTATTTTTTTAAATTATCTATCCATTGGTTTCATCTATTTGTATAAATGCACTAATTTTATAAAGTGTCAAAAAAAAATTTAGGGGGGGGGGGGTGCGGTGCGGCAGGGTAGGGCATGGCTCAATACAAATCTTTTGGGGGGTTGATTCAGTGCCAATTTTTGCACCCTTTTGCATTATTTTAATCTTTTTTGATTTAATATAATGGATGATTATTATGTTTTAGATCAATGTGAGACTTTAACTACACATAATTACCATACATAGAGACCTAGAATGTAAACAATCATTAAATGTGAAGGATTATTGTCCCTACCAAATGATGTTCAACCAAAATTAACCATAGAATATGAAAAAATTTAGAAAAAACAAAAAATTGAAGGGTTTGTGGGTTTGATAGGTGTTTATGTGAGTGATAGTCTTTTTTTTCATTTGGATGGATGTGACTCTCCATTCAAAATATGGGCTAAACTAAGGGCTTTATTTGGGAATTTATATCACATGAGAGCTATGTGGCTTGAAGTCAAGATTACTTCTCTCAATCATGAATATTTTCCCTCTATTTTATTCTATCTCATTAAGTTTAAAAACTTATTGACATAATTGAAGGGGAGTGGACGAGATAAGAAAGATGAAGGATATGTGTACCTGATTCTATCCCAATTGAATGGCCCATTCCAAATATTTGATCATACCTTTTTCTCTAGCATGGATGCCTTAGATTCCACATTCAAAATTATTTATTTATAGTTTTTTTATAAAAGACTTACTAGGGAAGAATCCAAATTATCTCACCTAGAATCTTACACATCTTAAAAAGCATTAGTAGCATCTAATTCTAAGAACAAGATAAAATCAAAGAGTAAATCCAAGAACACTCCTCCTTCATTTCAAAGTGCACCTAAACTCAATAAATCTAAATCAAAATCATCTTCCAAATCTAATAATAAGTCTAGCCTTTCAATGAAGTGCACCTAAACCTAATAACTCAAAATCCAAATCATCTTCCAAATCCAATAATAAGTCTAGCCTTTCATATTCCTTTTGTGGGGGAAGTAGTCATGAAGAATCTAGGAATTATAAGAGAATATAAGACTTGAAAAATGCATTCAGAAAACACAAGATTTCTATCTCCAATCCATTGAATGAATAAGGCAAAGCACTTAATGTTGTTGGGATATCTAAGTCACCTATTTCAGATAGTTAGGATATAGATTCTAGTGCTTCTCACCACATGACTTATTCCAAGGAGTCTTTTGTATCTCTTGGTTTGAGTTCTACTTCCAACATTGAGGTTGGAGATTATTTATTTATTTTTATTAAGGGAAAGGGTGACATACAACTTGATGGTATTCACATCAATGATGCATATATTTCCCTAGAAACAATACAAATTTGTTTTATATTTATCATATTTGTCATTCTGATCATGGTAAGATAGTGACTTTTGCACCATAGGGCATTTTAATTACAAATACTAAGAGGGGAGGGTGAATCAGTAGTCTCAAAATAATCATTCAATTTCACTTATCATTCATGAATCATTGATTCAAACATATACATCAATCAATGCATAAATAAGCATCTACTTAAGCATATAGCATATGAACATAAGAGATATGTGAAAAAACCTCATGCAAGATAAAAACCCTCTAAAAATAGGTTGTTATAAATTCTTATATTTAATGAATCAAGGTTTATCAAGTCACCAACCACATAAATAACACCAACCCATCACTAGTCAAGCACCAACTCAATTAGTCTTTTAGCAAGCACTAACTTGAAAGGAGGCACCAACATCCTAGATGACTCATCACCAAATCAGCTACATGGAATATCTTATTACCTTAAGACACCTTTTACTCACTCAAATGATGATGACCACCTTCTTTCGCACTTCACTCTTTGTTATCTCTCTCAAATAGCCTATTAGGCCTCTTCACTCAGCTAGCCCTCTTCTTAGCAAATTTAGGTCAAATGACCTTGTTTATAATCTATAAAATCACTAATATATCTTCATGACATATTAAACACACCCTTATTATGGTATTCAATCCATTTACCTAGTTTATAAATTTCTATTTCATTCATTTATTTCATCAATATTCTAACTAGTAAAATTAGGCCTATTAGACCTTCCTTTTATGCTTGACTCCTGTTTTCACATACCTTGGTCAACCAAAAACATTTACATAATTGCATCACCCTTGGAATAGATCAAAAAATTTGTTTCATAAGTGAAACAACCATTACATAGGTCAGTCATTTCTCATAAATACCAAAACCATTAGGCCTAAAGGAAACATAATGCAATTAGGCCTTCTCAAGGCACACATTTCACCTTGATCACCTTAGAACATATTGAGCCTATACATATGGATGAAAAACTATAAAAACATTTTAATTAGACCCATTATAATCTCACCTTATGTCCCCAACACCTTTTATCCCATTTCACTCTTTGAACCTTACTACCAAAAAGTTTTATAAGCTCACCTCTCAGTATTTGGCCTAGCTACAATTAGGCCTTCTTACTGCCATAAAGTCTATCAACAAAAAATGAAGTATAAAACTAATTTGATCAAAAAACCATATCATAAAATATCATGGATAGATCCTACATCAACTCAGGGTCATCACCATGCTCATTATATTTCATCACTCAAGCTCTAAAGACTCATAAACACTTTTACAAAAAGCTTACTCAACACTATCAATTTTCTCGAAACCTAGTCATTAGCAATTTGACCTTAGACATTAGTATAGACATTTTCCAACACTCCAGATTAATTTATAAGATCTCATGGAATATATATAACATCACCTCATATTTTTTAGAGCTCTGCTCAAGATATAGTTATTTAATAAAAATAATACAATTATATATTTATAACACCATAATATTATTGAAATGCTTCCAAACTAGGCATAATGACTTAGGAACATCAATCTAACTAATACATAGAAAACTACTTAAATGCTCCAAAACATAGTCTTGATGAATGTTCTATTCAAATAGTATAAGAACACTTCCAAGACATATTATGCACATTTAAATTTCATATTTTACCTATATAACATCCTCCAATAGAAAGATCACAAGTTCTAGTGTCAACTATTGATCTTTTAGACCAATCTTATAAACTTGCCTAATCACTATTTTATCTATATAGGAAAAATCAACTGATGAGAAAATTTATCAACATATCCATTGATCATAAAAACATAGAAACAACATTAATGTGTAATATAGGTTTTGAAAAAAAAAAACCCGTGTAATTGGATCCATCTCTAATCCATGGCAACACATCCCTAATCTCATCCCCACTTCTACCCATTTTTTTAGTCTTTCTGACTATGCCTTTTTAGTGATAGGTCAACTTCCATGACCAATTTAACATATTTGAATTCTATAAATTATTAATAAACCACCATGGGAATAATATATAAGTCTCAATCTTCAACCTCTATCTACTTTCATTCTTTGACCTAGTCAACCATGCCTACTACATCAAAATTCTAAGAAACAAGGGTTTTTTTGTAGGATTTACTTACTCATATGTTACACCAATGCCACTTGAAGATGTATACAATCATAAATAAATGAGATCTATAAATCAATCCCAATTCAGAGAAGATAGATAATACTACACTTTCGATTGGGGAAACAATAGATAATCAAAAACATGACCAATATGGGGATCTATTAGACCTGATTAGGGGATCTCTTATCATAATAATTTTGATAGGGAGGGTTCCAAAGCCTCCAGTATAATCAAAAGCATGCAAATAACCTAAGGGAGTCTTATATTTTCATATTCACTAAACTAATAACAATTAAATAAAAATATAATCTTTTGCTCACCAAAACTTGTAGCACAAAGTGAGGGTAATAAACAATAAAAGTAAACATGCATATAAGACATATACTTACATCAATGCATAAAAAATCTTAATGCATGGAAAATAAGTAAAAATTCATATCTATATACTTTTACAAAGGAGGAACAAAGTTAGAAATACTTACCTTTGAAGAATAAACCACTGAGTCTTAATCTCTCCCTCAACCAAGTGCTTCATAAGAGGTTGTTGTGGTATGTAAGAATGACAAAGACAAATCAGATTTAGGTTACACAACCTATAAATCCATCCAAAATACTTATCTATAAGACAAGATCCATGTTTCCAAATAAACTATGAAATCCTAAGCCTTCTCCTTAAGTATAATGGTCAATAAGTAGATTCATAATATATCTCCTCTTCTTCTCTTTTCTCTCTAATAAATGACTGAAATGAATGCGTATATATAGGCAAATCTATCCCTAACCCTTTACAAAAAATTTGGCTAACATGTTCGACCCATTCGACCTAGTACTGATTTTGAAAATGAAACATGATGAATAATGAACTAATTTAGCAATGTAAGCTAATGTCAAAAATAATACATGGTCGACCCATCTAACATAGTATTAAAACTACCAAAAGGGGATTCAGGTTAGTGAAAGGTTAATGAAGGTGGAAAATGATTGGAGGAGGGTGAAAATAGGAGGATAAACTTAGGGAAATGGTTTTTATAATAAAATTGTGTTGGTAGTAAGTGGCATAAGGGACAACAATCCTATGAAGCACCAATGGTATACCCACCCCTTTCTCAGTGCACCCCTTAAGGCATGCACTTAGAGAGATTGAGACTCAACATATTTCTACAAGATAAAGAGATTTAATGATTAATAAAATTTGGAAAATATTATGTGTGTACATATGCCCAATTCAAATCTCATCATGTGTCATGTGAGTGTATAGGGGATGGTGTTTCAAGAAAGAACATAGAAACACATGAAACCAAGATAACTAAAAATTACATATAATTAATGCTAAAATTAAATGAAAGTAACTTATAATACCATATACATACCTTAACTTACCTTTATTTTAAATGATTGTATGTTAATATCCTAGTCTTGATTGTGGAGGGTGCAAAACCTGCATTTGCGAGACCCTAGGGATACAAAACTAAAAATAGAAGCAATGTGTGCATACATAGGATAGTTAAAGTAACAATGATTTTTTCATAAAAATTTGAAAATTATTATTATTAAGTCAATGTTAGAAAAAAAAATATTTATGGCAAATGAATGAAAGAATGATGGCAAATGAATGACAAATGATTGGCAAAAAGGAATGTAGAACATACTAAATCACGTTGGGAAGTATGTAAAACATAAATGACAAAAATAAATTTATAACATACTAAATAACATTAGGAATTAAGTAAAAAATAAATGACAAATGAAATATCAATGCAAGACAACTCTAAAAAAGATATGTAAGCGACAAGTAACCCCATATAAGATATTCATGTCAAATCAAACATGAATAAAAACATGAATGACTAAAAATGAAAGTATAAGTCAAAATGGAAGACAAACATGAAAACGTTATACAAAAGGAGAAACATGTAAGAATGCCAAATTCCATATGTAAGACAGCTAAAGGACACAAAAATCAAACAAGAATGGGATGGATAAATGAGAAAGATCTAAAAGATGAAAATTCAAACTTAGTGCTTGTGTTGAGATACAATGTAAGAAAACACAACCATATAATGACATGATGAGTATGAAAATGAGATGGTGTGGTAAATAAATTGTGTAAGGGTGTTTGTAAGGAAGGCCTGTCATATCCAAGGTCTTACAATGTAATTCACAAACTATAAACCAAGAGGTGTAATAATATAGATGTGATCATATAAAAGCAATATCTAACAAGGGGAACTATTGTCACCAAGTCTTGCACCTATTCTAACTATTCTATTTTAGGTAATATCGGAATACTTCTAAGTATGTGGGTTTACCTAAAATAGAAGTGGACCTTTAGGTTTAAGGGCTAGCTCCCTAAATATACCTTGAAATGCTTATCACCTACTTAACTAGTTACTTTTGAGAAAAGGTATAGAAGTTTACATGAAATAAAACTAATCTAAGGGGATTATACACTATAAATATTTCCACATGACCATCATACTTATATCACTAAGAGACAAGGCCTACAACACTAGTTTAGAAGTCCTAGAATGATCTAACATAAGTTTTTCAATATGAAGGTGATATGCATGAAGACTATCCAAGATAATATATGAACTCAAACCATATTTTAATTATTTTTATAAGGCAAATTAAAATGTCAAAAATAGAAAGGATTTTCCATACATGGTGTTGTATTAGTCTAAAAGTTCTAAAATGGCTACTACGTATAGAATTTGAGAGAGAAATGAGAAGAAAAAATTCCAAGAGTCACTACACCATGTGTCATGATAATAAAAGGAGTTACATAAGCAAGAGAATGAATTAGGGGATACACCATGAAAATTTTCATTGGATAAATGTTCTTAAAATCCATGGAAATCTTGAAATGTGGCATAACACTCCTCATTTGAATGCCTAAAAATTGTCTTCATCATTTGACCTACTTAGAACACTCCACAATAAATTATGGATACATGTGATGATTAAAATAAGAGGGAGGGGTTATAGAAAATATCAAACATAAATTAGATGTGTCCCTAATCACCAATATTATTCTAGACAAATGTTCTCACTACCTATAGTCACAATCACTTTTCTTTCACTCACCCTTCACACTTGGTACCCATGTTGTCTTCAATTTTACAATCCAATCCATACATATTAGTGAATGATACTTTTAAAAACATACATGCTCTTAGATACATCAATTAGATGTTAAAAGATCTTTCACTTGAAGTTTTCACCCTCTCATTAGCTTGTTCACTATGCCAGTTTTGATTGGCTAAGATGAAGGTTTAGTAGAGGCACTTATAAAATTTTTTGATGCATTAAATGGACATGATGGGTTATCTCAAGTCCCAACCTATTATTATAGTAATTATAGTAATTAGTTTATTAAGCTTAACTTAGGTCTTGACCAAGGGAAGCTTCACCTTAGTTAGAATAACCCATGTGGGGTTTAATGTTGTATACCCACATGTGAAAATAAGAAGTCAACATGGTTGTTGGGATGTTGACATTAAGTGGCCTAACTATTCATTTAACAAGTAATCCTCTTTCACATTTCCAAATGATGCACCTAACCTTCCCTAAAAATTTTCTATAAATGGAGCTTAATGATGGCATGCTGTAAGCAAGAAAGCAAGGAGAAATAAACAAAACTTGATTTTTGTTCAATTAGTTAATTCATTGGTAGAAGGTTGTTTTTTGGTCAGGGGTGACCCTAGGTAAATTATATGATTTCCACATACAATTTATTCATGGTATCATAGCACACCCTATTACCCTCCTTCTTCATGGTCCTTCATCTTGTCATAATGCCAAATTTTGTGCAATAGTGTTGAAAGGAGGATCTTTCAAGCCCAAGAGGCTAGGTGTGAGAAAATATCCATTTTGGAGAGCAAAGTTATGTTTTGAATCTGATTGGAGCTCTTAGATGAGTTTATTACAATGAGAAAAAGGTGGTTGAAATTTTTGTTTTGTTCAAAAAGTCCATTTGGAGCTCCTGATCTATATAAAAAGATTTCATGTTGCTACTAATTTTTTGGAAAATCTACACATTTTAAGGTAGATCTGACCATACGAATGCATCTACAAAAGTCAAATTAGCTAGGAAGGGTTTTCATTTCATGAAAATTAGACACCAGATGCTCTTGATATGCTCAAATTGCCTAGTCAATTTGGGTCATTCATTGGATTAAAAGTTTTGATTTTTTTTAATTTTTGGGCTATTTTTTTAACCCATTTAAAAAAATGTATGTTTGTTTTCATTTGGGGCGCTTGTTTTTTTATTAAAAAAAATAAAAATAAAAGGTGCATTGGCATTGTAATTGAAACATTGGAAATGTGCATAGTCATTCAAAGCCTTGTTTGACCAATTAAACAAATTAAAAAAGGGGGAGCCTTTGTTATTGGCATTATTCCAACGTGAGAAATACAGTTTTGACTTGGATTATATGTTGGGCTATCAAAAATTGACATTAGAGTTGTGTTAAAGCATTAATAAGAGTACAGTTTCCATTTAAATCATTTTTTTACTACACAGGGTTTTGTAAGGCATTTTACAACCACTCGAAGACAAGCAAGTGGGGCCCAGTTTGATAGTAGGTGGTCAAACCCCCCACAAAAAAATAGTTTTTTTCCAAAACATTTCTTTCTGGTACATTTTCAGCCCCTGGTTGGGATTTTTTCAGAAGCCATTCATGTTGATCATCTTTTGTAGGCCCCCTCCATTACAAGTTTTTCTGGACATACTTACACATTTTTGCTCATATCTTGAACATCATTTGGAGTTTGGAGGTGATTTATGTTGCATTGGAAAGTTTGTTTTGAGATATTTCACTCAGTATTTTTATTTTTTTTCTAAACTCTTAGAAAGCATGACTATTTTTTAGATTTTTAATAGTGTTCTTGGCGTACGAACATATTCAACCTTTCTAGGCATTTTTTTGACCCCACACTATTCACATACTTTGTGAAAACTATGCCTTGGTCCTTCTAACCACACCAACCAACTTTTTCATATTGAACATTTAAATTTACACCACCTGGTGCCAAAGTAAACTATTTATGTTTTTCAAGGGAACACTTCCTAGCTCAAATACCCACAAAAACACTAACCTTGTCTAAGAGGCTAACATGTATACCCAACCATAGTTGTAGTCACGTGGTATATTTATCACTTGTCTCTTAGAATTGACCCTTTTTGTCACCAATCGTGTGACCTACCATCAACTACTTATGAAACCTGCATTCAATTTTTCTTTTCCTCATCACCTCCTGGTTTGAGGGGGAATAACTCTTCCCATACTTGGGGTAATCTGACCTTTGACGAATAAATCCATTTTTGTTTTGTAGATTATTAATTCAAAGCTGCAAATAACTTTATTTTCCTAGTTTTTTTTTACCTTTCTATTGATGTATTCAAATATGGGATAGAGGTTGTCAATATTCACTAATTGATCAAACCAGGTAGTTATTCATGCGTGGAAATGAATTTACTAAGAAATGGGTTAGTGGGATAGTGGTGTCAAGTTGTCCCAAAGATCCTTATGTCAATGAGAGTTTCCTAAATAGCCAATACTTTAAGGAGGGCCTTAGATATATGTATTTCTCCCCTATGTGTAGTAAAGTGTGTACACAAGGGTGAAATATACTACATGAAGATCCATGCAATGCTCTAGCTTTTAATTTGACAAATATCACTCATGGGCTAGTCTTTTAATTCTACAAACTTGTAATATGAATGATTATATGCCTAATATGAAAATAGGGATGAATAAAGCAGAGTAAAGTTCTTGTAAATTTGATTAATTTATCTTTAGTAGGTCTTTGATTGGTATTTATAGATGAGGAATGAGAAGGCTTAAAAAAATATCTCATATTAAGGATCAATAAGATAAATAGGTTGAACCATAGGTTTAAAATCATTTGAAAATTGGATGAGTTTTGAAAACTTGACACTAAATAAGGATTTGGACACTACCATTGGTAGTAGTGTCTAGAGATCTAAAAAATAGGCATGGATCTAAAATTGATAGTGAAGGATTTTTATTAGGTTTTAAGCTTTTTGGTGTAGTATAAGATACTTGAGTCATTAAAATGATATCGATTATAATAAGAGATAAGCATTTAGGCATAATGAGATGGTGAAGGTGAACATTTTGGTAGAAGGGAGGTCTATAACTAAAAGGTAGAGTCTTGATCAATATTTTTTAAATGTACTATATTGAGATGTTATAAATATTTAGTTTTAATATCTATATCCCCTTTATTGATGGGTTGTTTAGCACTCCATATTTATGAGGGACAAGGGCTTTCTAATCTCTCTTGAAAGGATATTCTAGGAATTCTCCCCAAGGTTTCTATCTACCTAGTCAAGTAGCATTAGTCTTCATTCAGTGGCTCATTATGACCATTACATACAAGGGGCCTTTCTTGGTTATTGAAAATTTCAAGCTATCTTTTAGCCTTTGAAAAATAAGATGGATATTTAGGTTTTGTTGTCTCACTTCTATAGGTTTTAACCCTATTTTAGAGAACATTGAGTTGCATATAGATTTACCCAAATAAATCATTATTTTAAATTTGAATAAAAAGAATATCACTGACTTTATACATCTATTGTGTACATATTCATTCAACAATACATTTATGATAATAAATGACTTTAGAAATTGAGATAAAATGAGAAAATTAGATTGTGTTTAAATGAAACCCTCGCCTAATCAGATTCATAAAAGAGAGTAGAAAAAGAAGAAAGAAGGAAAATGCCTAATGAAAATGTGGATAAATATGATCCATTTAAGTAAATGCAACCCACAAGATCGATTCCTTACCTATCTAACGAATGCAAATCCATCGACAAGGAATGATGCAAGAGTCTAAGGAGCAAGAAGCTAACAAGAGAAATTGCACATCTACCAATTACACACACATGAAAATGAAAATAAACTTCTATAACTTTGATTAATAATGATATTTGTTTCAATAACATAGTGTTTGGTTATACATTCACCACTCAATTATAACTTTTGGAATCATAATAACAATGCCAAAGCAAAAATAAGGGAGAGATTACACTACAAAGTAATAAAATGTCTTGTCCAATGTCTCCTCACTTAGAACCAACAAGAACTAGCGTTTTGAAATGACCAAGAGTTGGCTATTTATAAAAAAAAATTGGTCAATGGAGGGAAATATTTTCCCCCCAAAACTAATTTTTTTTAATTTGAACTCAAGTTTCACTTCTCCCTAAAAGTAAGTTCCTTACACTTTAGCTCTATTTACACCTACAAAGTAGATCAAACCAATTAGTTTTTGGCATATATAAAGAAAATAGCTTTTAATAAATGTATTTTTATTAAAAATAGATATGAAAACATGAATTTGTTTTATTGGGTTATTTTTTTCATAAAATTGATTACACCATATGGACTGCATTTGAACCAATATTCCAACACCATAGATAGTTTGAAAAATAGAAACCCAATTAGAAATATATGGATAAAAATGTCTTATAGGGTCATTCAAGGAACCAATAAAAAATACAAAATCAGATTTGAAATCACATTAATTTTCTTGAAAAATCAATTAAAAATAATAAATATTTTTAAATATGTGTGCATGCGTGCATTCACACACTGCAAGGATGACCAAATGGTCTCAGTCTATGTGGTCACATAATATAATATGTGGTGCATCTACATGCTTATGAGGACCCAAATGGCCAATCTCTATCATCACGTGTGAAGGGAAATCTAGTGCATCCACACATCAGGAGGTCCCAGTTATCATGCCTACATGTCTGGGATGTGTCATCTTGACCAACGCCCACCAACATGTACTTCACGTAGAAGAAAAATTCTAAAAACTCTTTTTTTATTTTATATCAATTTTTTTTATTGCCCCCCATCTGCTACCACACCACCTTCCCCTCCCGACATGGGAGGGGAGGTGCCATGGAGAGTGGTTTGGCCAAATCCATGGTTTTGTCAAACCACTAAACATTTTCCTTTTGTCCATATATGATCATAGACATGCAAGCCATTGTTGGGGTTATTAAGAAAATCATTTTTGAGAATTAAATTTTGGTAAAATAAATGATTTTTATATAATTTAATTTTTTGACTTAAGTTCTAGGATTCTTAGGGTATGTTGTTTTGTTGGAATCAAAGAGGGAGATGGTGTTTTTGGGTGAAGTGGTAAACAGGAAAGTTATTCAAAAAGGCATAAGATTTACTACAAAAATAATTTTAAGGACTTATGGTACACACAAATTGAGATAAATAAGGCAATGCAGGGATGCAGGTATGCACATCTGAGCAAGTGAGGCATTCAAATGCAGATTTGAGAGGCAAGACTTCATTTTTATACTAACTATAAAATATGAAACTTTATCATAGAGATGTGGTCTCTCAAATAGAAGTGGTTTTTGATCCAAGTTTAACTTTTAATTCAAGATGAAATACCAAATTAATTTTGGAGCATTAAGACCAATGAATCATAATTGCAAGTGGGAGCAACCACAAAAAGTAAAAAGAGGTTCCCTAGTTTTAGAAGAAATTAGGGCATGTTATGCAAGTAACAACAAATGATGAATCTAATAGAAAATACTCCTAAATATTTTGAAATGATATAAACATGTTTATGAACCCATAATCTTTGGCCAAGAGTATGTATGGAATATGAAATAACTTGGGAGAGGAGAGATGGGAATAACTAAGAAACTAAATTTGACATTCTCATTGACCTGATATGTGCAAGTGAATTCATTATTGATTCTTATAACATATAAGGATTACCCACCATATATCCAATCATTAGGCTAGTGAATCTAAACTTGAGAACATTTACCTAATATTACTCAGTTGTTAGTGAGGAATTCATAGCCTTGATGGAGTTATCTATGATCCCACTTAAGGCCTTGCTCTACTACCAACCAGGTATCTATAGCCCCAATAGAGGTTGCCTAAATCACCCAAGAATTGATATTTTTCAAATTGATATTATTTTGTTTTATTATTTTCTCTTTATTTTCTTAGCATCTCAACTCTGATTTGGGGACCATGATGGCAAGTGAAAGGTAGAATTATATATTTTTCATCATAAATATTCACTATAGTAGGTCCATCTAGACAAGCCCAAAAACCATTAAGGTGTGATTTTTATGCTTGGTTTCAAGAGAATGTCTTCATTGACTAAATATTTTACGCAATCTAAACCTAACACATAAAAATTCATAACACACACAATAGCCTACGTCTTTGGAACTGATCTAAAAATAAAATCTAAAAATGCAAATTAATTACTAGTACTTACCACCAGAATGTCATTCGTGTCACTTACCTACAAGCTCTCTATTCCTATTTTTTTCACTACCAATGGAACCCACTAGAAAAATGGATGCATTAGGCCAAAAATAAATAAACAACAAGGTTGAACCAAAAATGAAAAGTAGGAAAATTAAAAAAATAACTATACTAACAATGAAAGTAAGAATGAGAATCAAAAACAAAAGAAGGAAAAGGAAAGAGAAAGTATGTACAAGAACTTACCAGGATCATTCAAGCTTAGAAGTAGTGTATAAAAAATTATCCATTGATAAGTAATGGAACATTTGCACTAGTTAGACACCTTAGGCATAATACATTCTCACCTTGGATTTTAGATATTTGATAGGGACCCTACCACAAAACATCAAACTTGTAATGTTATCCCTTTTTATTGTGAGACTTGTCTTAAAGGAGGACTAGGTCAGATATTTTTAAGGCTTCACCTTCGATCACTTGTCAAATTTTTTTTTGATGACTTCTTAGTGTTTATTGAAATGTAATAGGGTTGCATCACATTTTTCCTCTAATTAAATGAGATTAAGCAAGTGATCTTCTACCTTATCATTTGTTTCTAGGTGATCTCTCATGAACTATAACATAGGGATTCTCAAGTTAATTGGGAAAATGGGATCTTATTCATAACTAGATGATACAAGGAAATACCCATGGAAAATTTAATTTTAGTCCTATCAAACCATAATACAATTTTAAAAACTTTGTGCCAATTCCTAGGGTTCTTTTTTAGTTTTTATTAATGACATCCAATAAATTTTTATTTGTTGATTCGACAACCCCATTACCTTGAGGGTAATAATTAGAGGAATATTTTAGAATTACATGGTTATCATAATCCCATTCATTGAACTACAATGAGGAGAAACCATGGACATTATCACATATCAAAGTAGTAGGCATCCCAAACCTAGTGATGATGTGTTTTTCTAGGAAGTTGATTACCATGCCAGTCATGCAATTCTTAAATGCTTGAGCTTTGATCCAATATGTGCAATAATAAATTATCATAAGGATTAACTTGTTGCTTATAGATAAGTTAGCATTGATAATACTAACTAATTCCAATCTCTATTTTTTGAATGGTCAAACCTCAATAACCAACGACAATGGCATAACGGGGGAATGTTCTCTATAAGCAACAACTTGGCAAGTATGACAGCTTCAGATGTAAGCATGAGCATCTTTAAAAACATGTAGCCAATAATATACTTCCCTTGGTATTTGGTGGGCTATATCACTCTTTGATCGATGACTTGTTCCATATTTCTTTTGGAAATAACCTAGTACTCTAACTCCTTATTTTTTGTTTAGGCATATCAAATATATACCTCTCTGGTTACTTCTATATAATACACTTGATTTGATCATGAAACTATTATTTTTTATGTGTAGTGCCCTTATCTAAGTAGATTTCAAGTGGTGTGGGTATTAATTATTCAAAAATTAATAAACAACATCTTGGTACTAGTAATAATTAGTTATATCTCACACTGTGTATTGTTGGCAAACTATCTATGGGCAAACATTATGAAGTGAATAATTTGTGAATTAGATAGGTCTCTCATATCTAAATTATTTATTCTATGTCATAACTGCAACACTCGAGTGTTTAAAAGTGAAAGTATAGATGTATAAAGGTTATATATAGCCAATATTGATTAGCACTGGTGTATTTACAATCAATGTCTTGATTTGATAAAAATCCTCTTGAGCCTCAGTTTTCTATTCAATTTTTGTATCTTTCTTGACATCTTGTTTAACAGTCGAACTATCTGTACAAATCCCAAAATGAACATCTTCATGAAGTTGATCTTACCAAAGAATGACTTCAATTATTTTTTGCTATCAGGAAACATGATTTTTAGAGTTACCTCTACCCTTTCTAGATCTATAAAAAATTCCTCACTCTAAAATAATGTGACCCAAAAAATTACCCTCTATGACTCAAATATACACTTATTTGGGTTTAGGGAAATTCTATAATTTTGACACCTTTGTAATATTTCCCTCAAATACTTCAAGTGGTATTTCTAATTAATATAAAATGTATTCAAGGCATCCATGTATATGACTATGTATTTTTTGATGAGATATTTAAATCCAATATCCATGGGATTTTGAAAGGTGTTACCCCATTGATTAGGCCGATTGGCATCCTTTTATATTTAAATCAAACCCAATTGATTATAAATGTTGATTTGATCTAGTCCTCATAGTTAAACATTACTTGATTGTAACCTAAATACCCATCAAGAAATGACATCATTTGAGATCCGTTCACTATCTATAAGACTTCATCTAGTGAAGGAAATGGGTAATTATCCTTTACTAAGGCTTTGTTTAGGTTATGTAAATCTACATAGAGTCGTACCTCTCCATTCTTATTCTAAATTAATACCAGATTAGCCACCCATGTGGAGTTTCTAATGGAAAAAATGATTTTTCTAAAATCAATTTTTACACTTCCTTGAATATCAAAGGTTCTCATAATGGATTCATTGGTCTTTATATTTGATCAAATGGTTTGAATCCTAGATTGAGAGGGATAGTATTCATGAGAATGGAAATGTTAAAAACTTTCAAGTCCTTATAGATCCATGCTATAACATCCTTGAATTTATTTGGGCTTGAATGAATTCTTGTTTCTCCTTTTGGGTACATGTTGTGATTAGAAGTAAATTTTGTTATTCATTGGCATTGCCTAGATTATAATGTCAGTGTAGCATATCTTTGACAGAGACTATCTTCTTATTTTTACCTTGGTAATCCATGTTAAATCATATTTCTAGTTAGACCATGCCCTTTGGTATACTATTTAGTTTTAAATGTATCACCCCTTCTTTGTCTAGTTCAAGTTATTCTCAGTCATCTTCATCAATAATATGAGACTCAAATACATTAACATTTGTAATGAAGTCAATGATATGTTGATCATCAGATACCTAAAAGTTTTAGATATTATTAGGTACAAAAAGAGTAGAGAATAACTCCATTAGAAACCTTCTTAACTTGGAGTTATAAATTAGTTCTAGAGTACTATCATCTATAGCTAATGCATCCATGGTGTAATTCCTTCTATGAGGTAGGGTATAAATATTGAATGCATCGAAATACTCTATCAAGTTCCACACTTAGTTGTGGTACCTAGATAAATGATTATCATTATAAGCATATTGGATTCTTACCTATTTGACCACCAATTTTAAATCGTCAAATGCCTTGAGATTCTTGACCTTCCTCTTGAGAGAAAACTAGAGACCATAAAGTAATTTCTCGTATTTGGCCACATTATTTGTGTAATTAAATTTTAGGCAAAATATAACTAGGTAAGAATTCCCTCGTTGGTTGATGGGTTCCACTCCAGCACCTAAATTACTCTCAAACTTAGAATCATCAAATTTTAGAGTCCACAAATGATTTTTAGTTGTGTACTATGGGGAATGAAATGTAGGTGTGGTGATAATATTAATCTCTTTTCTTGTTTCCTCAATGATAAGTGCGCATATACTTTGTTTTTCAAATGATAAGGATCTTCTAGTTAGGTCTTTAGTCAAAGAATTTGGCATAGGGTTGTCTATAGTATTCATGTTCTCATTTGAAGAGTTTTAAAGTCCTTTATTTTCACTTGGATCACCCTATTACACACCCTCATATGCTATGGAAACACTGGTTAATGAATTTATCTTAGCTGCACAAAGGATATCCTCATCATCCAACTAATCTAACTCTTTAAATTCTAATTTTTCTTGTATGATCAACATATTAATGGAGAATTTATCATAAGATTTTACCTCTTTTTGAAGTGTATACACCCCAAGATCTAAGTCTTCAAACAATATTTTATTTATTTTGTTATATTCTATTATCATGTGAGTCATCTTGGGATCTCTTTTGATTCAGATCTGGTTGGGCATGCCATGCCATGGGAACGACATATGATATAAATCAATTGTCATGTATCCATTTAATGTTATTGAATAATATATACTTAGGAGTATACCATATGCATTAGGTATATCTTCTACTTGAATATCAATAAATTGATAAACTCTTGGATCAAAATCCAACTACATCTAAATGTTGTTAAGTTCAACAACTACTCAGACTTCTGGCTTGTCTAATTGAATGAATTTTCTATATGACTTCATGGGAGCTTGACCCAATATCTAACAAATGGAATATGACATCATGTTATTAGAAACACCTGATCCACCAAACAATTATGTAAATTCTTACCAAAAATACGTATTGTTAGGAGAAAATAAGGAGTTTCATTTTTTTATTTATAAATTAAAACATGATCATCCACTATCCTATTATCACCTTTCACTTTAGGAGCATATAATTCCTTTAATAACATATTATTTGGATTATAAATTTGAAGCAAATCAAACATAATTATATTAGCCTTAGTTTTCTTTAGGTCATCCATAATGCTATATCCATGTTTTCTTGACTCTACTAGTTTGTCTATTTGTGGGGGACTAGATTTATTCTTTGAATGATAAGTTGTGGTAGGTCTTTTAGGAGGAGTTGAGTTATTACTTGAGTTCTCATCAGGTGGAATTTGAGTGTTGTTTGGAGGAGTAAAAGTGGTTAATGAATTTTTAAATTTACTACTTAGCTGGAAATTATTTCCCCTTTGAAATTTTTTAAAGGTATGGACCTCATACAAGTTACCTTCAAGCTCATTATCACTTTTGAATGGAAACTCATAGGTCTCTAAGACTAGAGCTGTACAAGGGTTTCCTCTACCTTGATTAGATTTGTTATCAGGTGAAGGAATTATTTATAGATTATCCATCTCCTTTTGAAAGATGTTTAAGGCACAAATGGACTCAACACAATCAATTTTAGTGTCGTCAACTATATTTTGCATCTATACCATGTGTATAGTGATAAATAACTAAGTTTAATGCATTATAAGTACTTTTAATATTTTGAGTGTTATTGTCTAGTGGGATAGGTACACCTCCATTATTTGGTCTCATGTCCTATTCTCTGTTGGTTCTCTATAAGTTGAAATTTATAATTTATGGTGGGTTATTTGCATTTGGTTGGTGTTTTGAGCAAATTTTATATGCAAATTAACCATATAATTTTTCAACTTTTGAACCATTTACTATAAATGGGCTACTTCAAGGTTTACTCCTAAATTTTGTTTATTTCCTTCTAGATGTTATGGGTCAACCGTGCATTAGTATTTAGAAACATATGGGAAGTAAGATGTGATTGGTTAAGATAATTATTAGTAGTCATCTAGTTATTTAGAAATGATTGGATGGCCTATCGGTTGCTTGTAGAGATAACATAATTGTTAGTGCTAGGTATGGTAGTTGTGTTGTTGTATGTAATAGGGACCAATTGTTGGTTATTTTACTACGACACGCTGTGATTGGGAGGCTAACCACTAGGAATATAATTCATAGATGTTAGATTATAGATTAGATTTGGGCTCACATACAAGGCACCCATTATTGGATTCATCAATGGAGTGTTGTGTTGAAGAGCATGGTTTATCATTGGAATCTAATTATAAGCACCCAATTGGAAAAGTGAAGGTAAAGGAGCAACTCCATAAACTTATGGCACCATTTATTGCTTAATGTCAATAACCTCATTATAAGCTAAAAATAAGGATAATAGGGTTGTTGAATATTTTTTGAGGAACATGTAAGTCATATAATCTAGAGCATTCAAGTATGTTTGTATGGTAGCCACTTCTATTTGAGTGTACAAGTATTTAAACCTTTGATAAAGTTTATGGAAGCATGACATTAAGACACTCATAGGCTCATTGGGCTCGTTACAGGTAGCAAAAACGTGATGATATAAGATAGCTAGATTAATGGATAGCTAGAAATGATTGATAAGCACACTTTCTAAATCATTTCAAGAAGTGATATAACCATTTGGAAATACTAAATACCAATCATATGACATTTCATCCAACTTGTATGGAAATATGAATCAAGCCACATTATCATAATTAATTTCTATTTGGATAATAATGTCTTTGAATCATTGAATATTTTCTTCAACATTGTGGATTCCACCATGCACATACCTAGGGGAAAACATTTTTGAGTTTTGTGGTAAGTCATGGGCAACCCATGAAATGTTGACAGGGAAGTTACCTCCACCAAGCCAAGCTTGGGACATTGGTGGGTTTTGAGGGGAAATAAATGGATTAAAAAAATGAAATATAATAGTTGTATGTGAACTACTCACTGACTAAATATGTCTTGTTTTTTATTTTACTTTGTTTACTTTAGGTTTTTTATGTACAATGATTTTTAAAATTCCAAAGTCACCCCAATGGAATTTGACCTAGTGATGATTTTTAAGTTTTATAATTTAACATTTTCAACTCTCCACCATAGGAAATACTTTTAAAACATAAAAGTTTAAGATTTTTAGTTTAAAAATTTTAGATTTAAACATTTTTAATGTTGATCCCTCATTATAGTGTCAATCTATTGATGGGTTATTTATAACACCAACTTTAGGAGGGATGGAGACCATCTAACCTCTCTAGAAAGGAGATTTATGGAATTCTTCCCAAGGTTTTTATCTACCTGGTCAAGGTGTACTAGTATTAACTCAATGGCTCATTGTGACCATTCCATATAAGGGACCCTTTTTGGTTCTTTAAAACTTCAAATTTTCATTTAGTGTTTGACAAATAGGATGGATATGTAATTTTTTATTGTCACACTTTTGTAGGTTTTAACCCTATTTTGGAGAACAATGAGCTGCATACATATTTTCCCAAATAAATTAGTGTTTTATATTTGAATAAAAATAATATGGATAAATTTAAACATCTATTGCATACATATTTATTTAATAATACATTTACATAAATAAATGACTTTAGCAATCAAGATAAAATGAGAGAAGTAGATTGCATTTAAATGAAACCCTAACCTAATCAGATTCATAAAAAAGAGAAAAATAAAGGGGAAAGAAAGAAAAATCTTGTTGAAATATGGATAAATTTGAGCCATTTGAACAAATTCAACCCATAAAATTGATACCCTACATAGCCAATGAATGCACAACCATTGACAAGAAATGATGCAAGAGTCTAAGGAACAAGAAGATGTGAAACCAAATAATAGATCCACCATTTTCATGTGTAAGAAATGAAAATAAACTTATGTAGCTTCAATTAATAATTATATTTATTTTAATAGCATAATTTTTGGGTATACATTCACCCTTTAGTTATAAATGTCAACAACATAACAATAGTTCCAAAGCAAAAGCAAGTGAGAGATTACACTACAAAGTTATAAAATGTCTAATCCAATGTCTCCTCACTTAAAATCAACAAGAACTAGCCCTTTGAAATGACCAATAACTAGCTATTTATAATAATTTTGGAAAAATGGAGGGAAATAATTTCTCCCCAAAACCAAAAAACACTTTGACTTTAATTTAAGCTAAACTTTTACCCCTAAAAGCAAGTTCCTTGGACTTTAACTCCATTCACACCTCCAAAATAGATAAACCCAGTTAATTTTTGGCATATATGAATAAAATGAATTTAAAAAAATGTAATTTATAAAAATTAATCATGAAAATATTAACAAATTTTAATTGGGGTGTTTTTTCACAAAATTTATTAAGCCATGTAGACTATGTCAGAACCATATTTTCAACACCATAGATGGTTAGAAATGGACACCCAATTTGAAAGATATGCATAAAAATATATTATAGGGCCATTCAAGAAATCAAGAAAAAACTAAAATTAGATTTGAAATCGCATTAATTTTCTTTAAAAATCAATTAAAAAAAAATAGTATGCACACATGCATGCATTCATGTGTCGTAATGGCATCCAAATAACCCCATTCTACATGGCCGCATGATAAGGGGTGTCTACATGCCTATGAAGGCTCAAATGGATAGCCTCCATTTTTACATCCACACAAGTCAAGTTGGTACATCCTCACATGAAGGAAGTCCTGGCCTTCATGTCCACATGTCTAGGAGTGCCCAACTGGCCAACCAAGTTCCATGTGATTGTGCGATTGGAGTCCATCACACCTACATGTTAGAGGTAGTCACCTAAATGGTACCCATTGGCATGGTTACATGGCTTCATAAAACAAATACTTCACCTAGAAACAAAAATTTAATTTTTTTCTTTTATACTGGGTGGTGAGGTGAGGTGCCATAGAGAGTGGTTTGGCCAAAACCATGGTTTTACCAAACTACTATTTTTTTTCATTTTGTCCATATACATACATGGAAATTCAAGCCATTTTTAGGGTTATTAAAAATTCATTTTTAAGATTTAAATTTTGGTAAAATGAATGGTTTTATATAATTTAAAATTTTGACCCAAATTCTAGGATTCTTGGGGTATGTTGTTTCGTTGGAAAAAAAGAGGGTAGAGATGGTGTTTTAGGATGAAGTGGTAAACAAAAAAATTATTCAAAAATTCATAAGATTTCAAACTATAGGAATTTTAATGATTCATTATGCACACAAACCAGGATAAATAAGATAATATGGGGATACAAGTATGCACATCTAAGTAGGTGAGACATTCAAATGCAAATTTGAGAGGCAAGGCTCCATTTTTACATTAAATGTAAAACATGAAACTTTATTACAGGGATGTGGTCTCTCCGATGGATGTGATTGAGGTTCCTATCTCAATTTGTAAATTAATATATATTAAGAAATTAATTTGGGTGCGATGAGACTAATGAACTGTGAACACAAGTGGGAGCGACCATAAAAAGCAAAAAGAGGTTCCCTGATTTTGGAAGAAAGTAGGATGTGTTGTGTAAACAAAAACATCCCCTTTAATTTAATAATTCATAAAAATTAATTTAATATGTTAAAGGAATAATATGTGTTCTTAGGTATGTATAACACAGATTGTCTTTCCTTGAGCCTACTTTGAATACTTTGATAATGTATGAACTATTAGAAAGAACATGTTATAGTGTAAAGAAATGTATATAATCTAAAATTTGAAATTATTGAAATTATTGAAAATAAGGAGAGAAAGGAAGGAGTATATCTATGGGTCAATCAAACCAGATTTACCTTTGATGTTTTGACTTGGTAATGATAGTTTCTTATGAAGCTTTTGAGTTGGAAAAAGTTTAGGCCTAAACCTTGGAGATTCTAAGAGGGATATTGGAAGGTATTATGCCCCCAATTGATGCAAGGATGAGTTATGACATGGCCATTGAGATCATTATATTTCAATTTCATAACTCAAGTGTGCATATATATAATTTGGTGAGGGTGAGTGATTTAATAAACTCGTCCTATAAACATGGTGAGTTTTTATGATTTAATCAATCTAATCTATAAATATGGTGAGGATGAATGACTTAATCACTTCAGCCTATAAAATAAGACTACTTCTACAATAGAAGAGGCTTGATAAAAATACATCTTGGTGTAATTGGTGTGTCCTAGTGAGTAGTATAATTAGTAAATTTGTAATTTTTGGTGAAATATCATGTCATATGGACCTATAATATGTCTAATCTATAATGTATGTATCATAGAACTAGAAAATATTATTTCAAATCCATGCAATGTATATGATTATGAACCAATTGTATATCTCAATCATGAAACTAAACTAGAAGTTGTGCAAGTGTGGAGATCATGTTGGTGTGAAATTCCCCCACTAAAACCTAGATATACTATGTGCATATGTTTTGAAGTCATTTTATTATGACATTCCCCCACTACAATATATAAACTATGAAAATGTATAAGTGTAGAGATCATGCCTTTATGACATTCCACCACTGAAATATGGAATCTATGAAAATGTTGAGGTCAATCATTATGTGACATTCCCACACTAAAATATACCCCCCTTGAGGTAGGTAAATATAAAATGGTAGCTGCCTTACCTTAAATGGATAAGTTAGTTGTATAATATGACTATCAATAATGTAGAGTATATGGATAATATGTCAAACTAGATATATATATTAGACTCATAGTATGTGATCACATCAATTCCTTAGATGCATGATATCGATCATGGAAATGTCTGGAGGGTAACTGTAGAAGCTTATAAAGTAATTAATCACATACAATATCACTCAATGCAATGCAAAGGAATAGTCTAAAGATAACTCATTTAAGGGGCATGTTCAAATGTTACACAAACAAAATGAATGACATATTTAAATGTTCAAACAGCATAGGATGACATATTCAGATGTCAAAACATAAAATAACATGAGACAATAGGAAATGAAAATATTCAAATGTTTCACAAGCAAGACAATATAAATCATGAAATACACTAAAGGAAGGGATGAATAGTTAAATCTTAAGAAACCAACATAAACATATTATACTCTTCCTCACATATATGTGTTAGCAAAAAAAATATGCAGTATGGCATATCAAGTACACTTAAAAGATATGAGCGTTACTATAGATATGATTTAACAATATAAGCTCAAACATGATAATGTAGAAATGATCCTAAAGGATATGTAACCTAAAACAATCATGATCAAATAAGAAGATGTCCCTAATGTACTATATGACATGAGTAGAGGAAAGGTCCAACATTTGAAATTGCATATATCATGTGTCTAGATATTCCTATATCACACTCAAAGATGCATGAAATATATGTGTATATAGGAATGGAATGATATGCTATCTACTAACGTAATCAAACAACATAGATGCCAAGGAGCTGGTAAAATCTGGGAATGTTGAGTATTTTTTGTGTTTTTAAATTATTTGAATGTTTTTGAATTTTTATATCTTTTTTTTTCCCTCAACCTTAGGTTGGATAATTTAAATTATTTTTATCATGTGTATATAAGTTAAATTTTTTCATAACATGCTCTTTTAATCAATTTACATGTGAATTAGAAGAAAAAATTCCATCATGTGGTATATGGATCAATTTACCATCATGCGAAAAAGAGATACCTTATTGATTTTGGTTATTTTTTTCTTCCAAATGGTATAACCAAAGAGTTACCAATGTAAATGCATATTATTATGTGTGTGGCATAACCCAAACCTTTGTTTTAATCATTTTAGGACCATAAGAAATTAGTGTTATGATATTTCTTAAGGATTCTTTCCAATCTTTATTCTCTAATTTCTTTAGATCAAAGCCAAGTTGTTGCAAATGTCTTCCATTACAAGTGTTTTTTGTTTATGTAGGATCAACATGGTTATGACAAAAATAAGTGCCTCTCTTGAATAATGTGATTCTTAATTCTTATTAATGTGGATATTTTTTTATTTTTTAAACTTAAGGTGTTATATTTGGATGTGTATCTTTGATTGGTCTCATATTGAATAATTTTTTTAAAGTTCCCATGTGAATGTGAGGAAAACCACACATTTTCTCACAATGTTCATTTGTAAATTCATCTTCCTCATTTATATGTTGTATAAAATTTATGTATTTGGAAAGAGAGGTGTTAATTTGTCTTGGATACTTGAGTATGAATGAATCATATGTATGAAAATACTTGTATAAATAGGTAAATGATTCATATTGTTTACATAATTATACTAATGTTAACATGGGAAAAATACCTCTATTAAATATGAATTATAATTCCAAATTCGAGGGTCTAAATGCTAAGGCAAATAATGTGCTTATAAATTGAATAACATAGTCTTGAAGGGATTCAACATCATGTTATTTTAAAATATTCTAATGTAAATCTAAGAGCATTGTGTATATTAAAATCCAAAAATAAGACATATTCCAATTATGTAAAATGTGATTAAGGAACACTTTTGTAAGCTATAAAACTAATTGTGATCTTCATTGGTATTACTCATATGAAAGTATTTTAGCAATATTTTGTTATCTTTATCCCATTGACCAAAATAATGTACATATTTAATCATGTGATCAAAATGATCTTTATGACAATCAAAGAGACGTAAATATGGTTTTTCAAAATTTTACAGATAAGGATATCCATGTATACATTGTGCAATTGGTTGATTGTTGAATTATGTAATATTTGCATTATAATTATGGTAATACATTTGAATTTAAAGTATATATCCTTGTATTTAAATCTCTTCGATAGTACTCATTTGAGACATGAGATAATAAATAGGAATGGTGGTGTTTTGTAAAGTTTTGATCATTGGTTCTAATCCACCACCTCTTTTGAATTTAGGCATATTAGTATTATCATCCTCATGAACAATAAGCACAATTTTGGAATCAATAAATTTAGGATACTTTGGTAATGATATTGGATGTTTGAATTTAGAACTTTTGATATTTGTATACCACTTGAAGGTTCATCTCCCTTTGGTAATGATATAGCAATTGGAAACTTAGGTAATTTAAGTAAAGTTACATATTTGGGTACATGAGTAACTTTTTCCACTTTTGGTTTTTAATGAAATTTTTAATTATTTTATTGATTGGTTTTGATAAATATTCCATGATATCTTTATTCACTTTTCAAAAAAATTCAATATCAAATGAAGGAAAAAGTGATTTATCACTATCGTTATGGGGGATATTATTTGTAAGTGTTAGAATAGTGAGAGTTTGAATCAATGTATTTGAAGGAAATTTTCCTTTTTTATTAGTTTCTAAATCAAATTTGATGTCATTATGCATTTGGTGACATTTTTCATGATAAAAAATGGAAAATTTTGCCCATATAAATCAAATGTGGATGTAATAGATGAATAAAAAGTTTGACTATCTTCTTTGTTGTTGTTTGTCTTATCTCTTGAGTGGTAGTGGAATGGACTAGGTTAAATAGAGGGTAGGTAATACCATCCAAGGAGATAAAATGATGCCTTATAAAAAAATTAAGATAGGAGTAGTTTTATTTCACCCCTTATTTAATATAAAGAATAATAGTTTTTCCATAATATGATGATTATGCCACAAATAACTCATTTATTAGGTTTACCAAATGGTTAACCCTAGATATTATGTATGTGGGATCTAGGGATAAGAATATATAAGTAATTATAACACAATGGTGATAAACTAATCTATATAAGGATAATTAATGGAAAACTTGGATAAATAATATTATGAATTTATACAATTAATATTGATAAAATAATAAAGTAAAACTATTTAAATATATCACAATAAATAAGGAACAATGGTATATAGCTAGTTTACTATGTGTAGGTAGATCTAGACTAGAAACATATATAAAATATGCAAGATCATTATTTTGATTAGTCATCAAATTCTAGAAATTGTACTTTTTTGATCATGAACACTACCATCAGATATAGACACTACCATCAATTCTAGTGTTTGATTGTGACATAGGTGTCTAATATGAAATAATGACTAGATCTAGATGTGAACAACTTCACCATTATAGTTTTTTATTTTATTTTTTGTTGATGTATTTAGATCTTGGATACATGTTGTCATACTTTGATAATTTATCAAACCCTATATTTTCACCCTTATTCACCCTTGGAATGAGTTTGATGAAAAATGGGTTAGTGGGATCATGGTGTTGAGTTGTCTGAAAGACTCCTATGTCAATGTGCACTACCTACATAGCCAATTCTCTAAGGAGGGCCTCAAACATATGTAGTTCTCCAATATGTGTGGAAAATTATGTGCACAAAGGTACAATAAACTATGAAAATATGGATGAATGGATCAAGCTTGTCATTTAAAAAATATCATTCATGGGTTATTCTTTGAATGCTTCAAACCTGTGATATGAATTATCCCATTACTATAATGAAAATAGGGGTGAATAAGTCAATGTATAGTGCTTGTGCATTTGATTGATTTAGCTTTAGTAGGTGTTTGCTTGATATTTTCTAGATGAGTAATAAGAAGGCTTAGACTTATATTTATACCACAAATTTTGAAAATATCTCATAGTTGTGTTCAATAAGACAAATAAGCCAACCCATAGGTTTTGAATTATCTTAAATTTGGATGACTTTTTACAACCAGATACTAGATAAGGATCTAGACAGTACCATCAGTGGTAGTGTCCCTCTATGGCCAGTAGTGTCTAAAGGGATAGAAAATACATGTGGACATGAAACATAAAGTGAAGGAATTTTATCTTATTTTAATATTTTTATGCACATGAGACTTGGGTCATCATAATGATATGGATTGGACCAAGAGATACACATTCAAGCACAATGAGATGTTGAATGTGATCTTTTTGATAATAATAAGGTCTAGAACTAAAGGTTAGAGGCTTGATTGATATTTTTCAAATGTACAATACTAAGATGTTATTAATATTTAGTTGTAGTATCTACACTTGCATAACCACTATTAAAATTTTCCTATTGGTGGTTGATTAATAAATTAGACTAACTATTAATGTAGCTCAATCATAAATGCAAAGAGTTGACCTATTAAATGTCTATAAAAGGACAAATTATATATTAGGGGTCATACCTAGTCATTTCCACAATGGAAAATCTTGTTATAATAATAACATGCTCAAAAAAGGACAAACATAAGAGTGGGTACAAAATATCATAATAAAATATTCCTTTTCACTAGAGCCACATGGATATAATATTAAATATGTGAGGACCTACTCTGGGGACACAATAAAACAATTGGATTTATTACTTGACCATGGATTGAGTGGTCAATTTGGATTCAAATGCACTCTAGATCTAACACTTGCATTGATGGTGTTATCCTCATGCTTTAATTATCCTATCCATGCCCATCTTCCCTATTTGTTTATGTTTATGACTTTCACAAGATATTTTGACATACACAGACCTTTGATGGTTTGAATGGAAGCAAAAAATATAAAATTTGATGTTGTGTGGCTAGAGTGATGTCTTAATTATGTTGGATTGGAGCTTTACTTTATTTTTCAATTAGACGCCACTGTGTCCTTATTTTCCTAAGTCCTTGCTATGTGGGACCAATTTACATAGTTAAACACTTGATATAAGATTTTGAATTCATGGCCCCTTATATTATATACCCATTGCCTCAGTTATCATTTTAAAATTTCACATGTGGAATTTATGGTTGATTCACACCCCTGTAGAGTTGTAAAATAGGTATCTAAGTGATGAAACTTATAGCATTATGGCATGTGGTGGCTTGTGATTACTTCATAGTTCTACAAGGACATGGGCCTTAAAACATATGGTGATATCCTTTGATTCTCATGATCAAGATAAAATATGACAATTGTCTTTATGTATAATTTAACCTGCTAGTTGGATGCCATTATTATATTTTGTTTGGGTTAATGCCATATGTCATCTTATCATAGAGTTTTAGTTTACATTTTCTAAATGTTTATGATGGACTGTAAAGGAGTGAATGAGCATGAGGATGAAACTTGTCAAAATACTATTGATTCATAGTATTGCAAGTGTTTTTCGCATGTTGTACCCAAAATTGAACACTTAAAAAGAATGAATCCTTTTAGTCAATTCAGTCAAAAATGATCAAATTTTGTTTTAGTCAAATTTTAAAATGTCATTAATGATTGGATGTGTTCAAAATTTAAGTTATTATTTTGTGTTTTCTCTCTAAGTGTCAAAATTTAAAAGGATTTTGAAAAATTTCTAAGTCCTTATTTTATTTATCAGGATTTAACCCTATGTCAAACATCTATCATATTCTCGATACGTTTTTGGCACTCATCGGGGTCCCAACCCCTACTAAACATTAAATAGGTTTTCATCATTTTTTCAACACATTCAAAAAATGATGTTTGTTTGAACACTTATAAGAGCCTGATACTTGCCTAAACATCTTCCAGTCCCCACCAGTAATTAATTATTTATCTATAATGTGTAAGTTTTTAGACCCCCTATAACCCCTCATATTCTCAATTTTCATTCCACTTTGCATTTGCCTTCCTCCATAATCTACTTTGTTGTACTCATTTCCACATCCTCCATTTTTGTTCTTGTAATTTTTATCTCTAGTTTGATCATGTTTAATCCACAAGATGACTAGGATTTGAATCTATAATTTTAATTCCTCATTTTTCTCAATTGAGAGTAGGTTTTTCTACATTATTGCTTAGTTTTGAGGGTTTTTTGATCATTCACATAGATATCATACTTCTAAACCTTTCTAAATTCACCAATATTCTTTGAAGCCCTTAAAAATATTCAAAGTTTGACTTGTTCTCTCAATGAAATTAAACTCCATTAAGACTGTATGCACTTAAATCTGCTTGTATTAATAATCCTATTAAACCCATTAATCTAACCCATAACCATAGCCTTAGCCAAATAACTAATATCTTAATTTCCTACACAATATTCCCTATATCCCATAAACATTACCATACCCTTATAACCAATTAATTATCCCATTAATCTAGTAACTAGACTATGTAACCACTAATCTACCCACTATCCCACTTACCAATTTAAAATTCCTATTTATTTAACTACCCCCGAGCTACCCTACCACCCTAGCCTCTCCTACATCCCTATGAGTCTGAAAGCTCATTAATTCCCATCTAATCCCCTAAAATAATCAAGAAACCTCTAGAAGTAAGGAAGTTCCTCTAAGATTATATAAGTCTCTAAACTAGAGGTTTCTAAATAATTTAAAATTTCCTTAAAATGTCCTCCACTATCCTATATAAGTCATGCTTGGGTCATGGACAAACTGACTTGGAAATCAGTAAACCTCAATTATAATCTCATAATCTACCATTTCAAGCACCCTCATACTCTTGTCAATCCATCCAACAATTTAAGGAAGCCATTGGAGTCACTTTGAAGCTCAATGCAAACAATCCATAGTCAGTTAATTTGGTATTCAAATCCATTTGAATATCTTGAAGAGAAGTTATAAGGGACAAAATGATGGTAAGAATCCATGTTTAATTAACTGATTATTCATTTATTCCACCCCTTTGATATTTATGTTATTGTGTTTTAATTACTAAATATAACATTTTTACAAATAACTCAAAAATATGATCACATATTAGCGACCACAGTGGGAGGATCCATTTAATCTAACCCTCTTATTTGTTAGATGCATGTGGAACACTTGTAGGGCTAACTAGATGAAGAAAAAGATTTTGAATTACTCAAATTATCATGTATAGATGATAAATGGTTTTGCTCTGTAAATCATGATATTATAATCACAATTTTGATAGAAAGTAGTGATATTACACTAAATACCATTTTGACTACTAACAGTTTACATTTTGACAAGTTTATTAGTCATTCGCAATATTACATATTTGTAAATAATGATTTTGCATAAAATAAGTGGTTTTGCTCTTTGATTTGTGATTTCTTAGGCTATTGTTTTAAATCAAGAATAACTAACTTTTGCATTAATTTTGAGCTTTTGTAGGTCTATAACAATTGTTTTATCCTATAGAGGTAGAAATATGATATTTTATGTATAAGAAAGAAGAAATTATTAGGCCTAGATTTCCTTATTATTGACATGCAAAATCATTGATACAAAATCATGATTTTTCCTTAAACATTATGATATTACCTTCAAAAGTAGCAATTTTTCATGTTATGTTAAAATTGTTAAGCTAACCTGCTAGTTTATGGACTATTTGGTCTCTATTTATCTATGATCATTTTCTATCATGGGAAAAGGGAGGCAATGATCTTAGAAAGCTTGTTAGTCTTTACGTAGTACCATAAATTGTGAGTCATGGTTTTATCTTAACAGTCATGATATTGCCATTGGTAATCATGATTTTTCTTGATCTAAATCTTTAAGGGTATTTTCCTAACATGCTTTTATTTGTCTTTGTGTCTATTTTTGTCTTTTGATAGGGATAAAATAGGGGTTATCTAAAGAAAAAATTAAACATCCATCATTATCCCTTTAGTCATTTTCTACAATACTGCCATTTGTGAAGTAGCGATTTTGTATAAAATTAGATGATATTGTATTTAAATAAGTAATTTTGCCTAAAATCATTATGAAATTATATTATTAGTTCTTATGTCATTTAAACTATTGGTTAAAGATCTAAAACCTCTTTTGTAGTCAATATCTTCCTATTCTTTATTGTTTGAGCTATTTATATATAAATCTTAGATTTTTGGCATTAGTTTTAAAGATTAAAAGTTCTCATACCAATTTGTTAAATTTTGTGTTTTCTACATTAGTGTCTTGATATAAACACTTGTGGATAACCTTAGTGCATCCATATTTATCTAAAGGTCATAAATATTAAATTTCTTATTTTTTTGCAATATCATAGATTGTGAGTTACAAAGACATTAAAAGTTGCATGTTTGTCTAACTTCTCATGGTTTTGCAGGATCTATATAATCCCATCATGGCTACCATCAATAATACTAGAAGTTTATAGTTGAAATTTTACATAAAAGTTATGATGTTTTAGTTTATGGAAGTGATATTGTTTTAATTGACTGTGTATTTGTGTTTCTATAGGAAATAAGTGATTTTGCTTGATTTCAAACTATTAATCCATTTATTTTAGGACCTTTCAAGGAGAAGGAACTATATTAGTTTCTAAATTGTGTACTTGTAGGAGGATTTCTTAAATTGAACATTTTAATCTTTTACTTGGATATATATATATATATATATATATATATATATATATATATATATATATATATATATATATATATATAGTGTGTGTGTGTGTGTGTGTGTGTGTGTGTGTGTGTGTGTGTGTGTGTGTGTGTGTGTGTGTGTGTGTGTGTGTGTGTGTGTGTGTGTGTGACTTGTTTGTTTGTTTTAGATTTCCTCACATAGGTAATTAATCATGTAAATTAATTTTGATTGCTTGTATGTTAACCCATTTTTTCTAAGATAACATGTAACATGTAATTCATCCCCATGCACTTGTTTAGTCACTAGGTTTTAGTGTCATGGATTTCATCACCATGCATTTGACAAAACTCTATGTTTTGTTGAAATATAAATATCAGAGACAACTATCATTAGGCTAAGCAGTTGACCCCATATAGGTCATCCATGAATGGGAAGAGTTAACTCTCTGAACTAGGCAAGAGACATCACCTATACATATTTGGGCCTCACATACCTTTTTGTATCTTGGGGACTCCTTTAGACATCCTTATGCAAACCTAGCATAAGACCTATCGGCCATAACATGCATTCTACAGTTAGAGTCATGATCAAATCCCAAGTGACCATCAAATATAGATGGGATTGAGAGGGTTTGGTAGATTCTATAGTGGGTCACTAGACTATAGCCTCTCCTATGAATCTGTTAGATGGTGTAGGTGATAGGTTACACACCTATTTGGTTGACTAAAATTAAAGCTCATGATTAGGTTTGTTATGTGTGTGTTGTGTTAAATCCCATATTATTTGTGATATGAGTCAACCTATCCCATTTTTTCAAAAACACATAGAGACTCCTAAGATAAAATCCCATCTTAGAACTAAAAAAATGATCATTTCATATCACTATTCTCACCTTTTTATATAAACCTTTGTCTTGAAACCAAAATTTAGTGGTCACTCACCATTCTCCATCCTATTCATCACTCCTATCCTTGAATAAACATTATCAACATTTAAACCCTTGTTTGGTTTTATTCTAGCACCCATAATCATCCTCTCTCTTCATATCTAGCACCCATCAAATTTCCACCTTGCTAGTGTGAAGGGTATATAGGCCTCTTATCCTCTTCATCTCTTCGATAGATTGAATCCTTATAGGTTATTTTCTTTGGAAATATTTGATCACTCTAGTCTTCATATCCTCTCAAATCAAATCAAAGTCACATCTAAATCACCTCCCTTGATCACTTCTAGTATTTGGTTTTTAATAAAACTAGTATCCAAAGTCACCTTCTCTCTCATCATCCTCTATCAAAGTCACACCTAATCACACTTCTTGCATAATCCTCATCATCCATCATGCCTATCTAAACCTATGCCAAATTATAATAATGGGAAAAGGATCCAATTAGGAAAATGACATCTTGGGGAACATAGGTGAATGAAACTAGGATAACGATGGCATGCATAATGACAGGGATACTCTTAGGGAGGAAAACTAGTTCAAAAAAAAATCTTCCATAGTGAGTAGGTTAAGGCCCAATTTAAATAATATATATATGAGATTTATGATCAAATTCTAGCCCTGGTCATTGGAATGGGGGGTACATTACCCTCTAACTTTTATCTAAAACTTTTGCAACATATCATGTGTCTATCCACTAGGACCAACACTCCACCTTGTCAAACTAATGTTAACCAAGAGCAAGAAGAAAATAATCTTGTGTATCATGAGAAATAACTTTAAGAACATTAAGAACCCCTAAAAAATAATCACATTGAGGATAATATGACAAGAACCACTATAGAATATTTATTAAACCAATAGACCCAATAAATCAATTCCCTTTCCTCTCAATTATGTGTCCAAAATCAAAGGGCCATTTCACCTAGAAAATATGTTAGAAACACCAACCTCAATCAATCAAAACCTAGAGCTATTCAAGATCAAGCCTTAAATCCCCTCATGGACACCTCATTTGCTCAAGAGTGGAGGATGATGAATTAAACTCTTCACTCGATTGATCCTTGCATCCAAGCAATGAGATACAAGTATGAATACTTTTGCACATCTCCTTTGGACATGAGTATTATACAAGTGCCTTTCATAGCAAACTTTAAGGTCCCAAAATTTGACAAATATAGAGGGAAAGGTGATCCAAGAGATCATGTGAAATAATTCTATATAACATGTCATGAGGTTGCCTATGACAATGCTTATCTTATCAGACTTTTCCTTAAAAGTCTCACGAGCCCGCATTAGAATGGTTTATTAATTTACCAAAAGGATCCATATATAGATTTAGGGAGTTAACAAAAAAAATTATGCAAAACTTGTCCTTAAATATTGAGCATGACATATCTATCATATATCTCTATAATACTAAACAAATAAATGGGGAAAGTTTAACCTCATTCCTACAACATTGGAGAGGCCTTGCCAATCTATTTTTTTGCACAATCCATAAGAAGGATATGTCTAAACTATTAATTGGAAACCTCAAATATTTTGATGAGATCATAGAGAAGGGGATTTAGATTGAGAAGGCACTTATTGAGAAAGGTAAAATTAAATTGTATACATGAAATGAACAAAGTCACAATCAAGATAACAGTTTTTCAGGTAAACCTAATATCTTTAATAAGAAAAAAATTCATAGGGGATGGAGTAACAAATTATAATAATGTTTAAATAGTGAAAAAAAATTTCCCTACTAACAAGTAGAATGTCTCTACTATAAGAGTACCACTAGGAAATCCAAAACCTTAATCAGGAAAAAGGCCTCTAACTAGTCTTGGCATACCCATAAAGATGGTCCTACAATAGTTGATAGCTATAAATATGATTATTCTCACTAAATTCTAACCATTGGATGATAGTAAACCCAAAATAGATTGGTATCATGAAGATTAATTACATCAATATCATAGAGTTAAGGGGCATGATAATGAAAAATGCATGTATTTGAAACACTGTATCTAAGATCTAATTGAGAAGGGGAATATAGAAGTAAACGGGGAGAGTCCAGCTAGTCAATCCAAGAATCATAATCTAAGAAGATATCAGGACCCCTTATCTAAACATGATTAGAGGCAAAATAAACCAAATAAAGACTAGGGTCAAGCCTCCACATCCAAATAAATCGCTTACCATTCCATTTCATATAATTATATCAATACCATTAAACTATGGGGGGCCCAAGAGCCCACACAACCACCATTCATCATCCTCAAAATTAATAGGGAAAAAACTAACTATGTATTAACTACATGGCACAATAAAATCACAATACTTGAAGCACCACTAAAAGACCCATCCACTTCAACATCTCAAAGAGTCAATATCTCCAAAAAAGTTTTTGTGATAAACCATATGACATCATCTAGTAGCTTGATAAGACTCCATCCCAAATCACTCTTATGGATCTTCTTAGAACATCATTGATGCATCGAGAGATTCTTAATCAAGTCTTGAAATAACTCAAAGTCCCTAGAGATATTGATACCAACCAATTTTAGGCATTGATGAATCATTTATCCCCTTCCCAACAAATCAATTTTAGTGCCAAGGACATGCCACCTATTAGCCTATATCATAATTATCCATTGCTAATTGAAATTTCCATCTCCAATCACAAAATACCATGGGTATTCATAAATAGAGGGTCTGTATTAAATATGTGCAATTTAGACTTTCTGAAGAAGTTGGGGTAATTTGAGTCTTCATTAGGGACTACTATCATAATGATCAAGGTATATGATGATAATTAAATTCCATCCATAGGAACCATTTATCTTCTTATCACTATGGGACCCATCATCCATCAGAATTTAATCCATGTCATGGATGTTGATCTTCCATATAATTTGCTTCTAGGATGCCCATAGATCCATGAAATGTGAGAAGTTCCTTTGACCCTCCATTAATGTTTGACATTCCCTCATTCCAAAATGGGGGTTATCATCCTAGGAAAGATAAAACACTTTCATAGCTATCAAATGGATTGATCTTATCCCACTTACTATTGCCCCAACACCTATAGTTACACTCATAGTCCAAAAGCTACAAAGTAAGTCCACCCTGATGATTTAACACCTAATTGAAATGAATTCCCAAGCATTACGCTTCTCAAGATCACTTCCATAGGCTATGAAGAATATGATTACAAGACCTTTTATGTTGGAGACTTACCACTCTCCCCATGTATTTATGTGTTCCCAACCATGAGGAAAGATAATCCCATCATTTACTAGTTTGGATCCATAGACTTTACTAGTGTAAGCATGATATCATAGGAGTACTTTGATGAGCTAGATGATTCATGAATTATTCTAGATGATTAGGCCTTAAAATTATATAAACATAAATTCCCCCACCTTCAAATGATGATTCAAAATATGAATTACAAGGGAAAGGGACTAGGGAGAGATGAAAAAGGCAGGATTGAATCTATAGGGGTTCAAGAACACCCAAAACATCTTGTTTAGGGTAAAAGCCTCTCAGCATCAACCTAAACACTATCTTCCTAGACACATTCAATTCTTAAGGATTTTACCTATGATGAATAAATCAAAATAGGTTCTATTTATAGCCTTTGTGAGGATCTAGCAGACACCAATCTCTTCCAGGATACCACCATATCCACTATTAATATATACCTCTGTTATCCTACCATAATATATTAGGATCAAAAGAATTAGTCTTCCTTTGACATGTTTTAGAGTGATGAAGCCATTATTGAATATCTGAGAGCATGTGAGTTTATACCATAAGGATATCATAAGAAAGGGTTTTCTATTAATCTCAAGGAATCTACTATTTTTTAGAGCAAAAAACATCTCTAAATCAAATTGATGAAGAAGATTAAAAAGATGAAATACCTCTCCAAACATAGAAGACATTTAACCTTATCTTGAAGAGTCAGAATTCTATCCAAAATCAGACATTGAACTCTTAGATGACTTTGCTTCAAAAATCAAAGAATTTCCATCACCCCCAATGTATCTATAGGACCATTCACCCTCCTTCATTGAGGAGGTTTTTGAAGTAAATATTATAATATATGAGAGTCCTAAAATATTCAAATTGGTGGCAATTATTACATTAGAAGAACAACAAATCCTTATTGAGATCCTCAAGAGAGAGAGAGAGAGAGAGAGAGAGAGAGAGAGAGAGAGAGAGAGAGAGAGAGTGCATGCATGCATGCGTGCGTGTGTGTGTGTGTGTGTGTGTGTGTGTGTGTGTGTGTGTGTGTGTGTGTGTGTGTGTGTGTGTGTGTGTGTGTGTGTGTGTGTGTGTGTGTGTGTGTGTGTGTGTGTGTGTGTGTGTGTGTGTGTGTGTGTGTGTGTGTGTGTGTGTGTGTGTGTGTGTGTGTGTTCATATGGATTTATTCAGACATTCTAGGTCTAGATCCAACCTTGGTAGTGCATCATCTAATCATCCATCTAAATGTCAAACCTATCAAGCAAAAACTTTACAAGATGCATCCCCAGGTGGATCTTTTAGTCAAAGAAGAATTATAGAAAATACAGAAAGCCAGGTTTATTCATCCCATTGATTATTTTGAATGGATATCTAAAATTATCCCCATGGCCAAATCATAGGGAGGAGTTAGAATTTTCACTGAATTCTAAGATATCAATAAAACATGCTAAAATAATGACTTGCCTTTACCAAATATAGACATGATCATTGACTCAACTACGGGATATGATATGTTATCCCTCATGGATATATTTTTTTGGATATAATCAAATCAAAATTGCTCATGAATATTAACACAAAACAACATTTATCACTCCACAAGGGACTTTTTATTATCAAGTGAAGCGTTTTAGTCTTAAAAAAGTAGGATCTACTTACCAATGAGCTATGAACATGATATTATGTGAAATGATGCATGACATCATAGAGGATTATGTAGATGATATATCAGGGAAGTCTAAACTCCGATTAGAGCATATAATGGTCTTAAGGAAAATCTTTAAGAGGATTCAAGAATATAAAGCTATATTGAACCCAAATAAATGTGTGTTTGGAGTCACCACAATAAAATTATTAGGGTTCATGGTCTTCATGAGGGGTATTGAGGTAGATCCTATGAAATTTAAAGTTATTATTGAAATACCTCCTCCCAAAAATTTGAAGTAACTAAGAAGCCTTCAAGACAAATTATAGGGCATTCACAGATTTATTTCATAATTAGTAGACAAGTGTCACCCCTTCACCCATTTCTTGAAGAAGGGGACTTATTTTAATTGGAACTCAAAGTGTCAATAGTCTTTTGATAGTCTCAAGCAACATCTAGTTAAACCTTTGATCTTATCATCAATAGTCACATGAAGGCCTTTAATTTTGTATATATCGACAACACCTTGTGTTATAGGGGCACTTATAGCTCAACACAATGATGAGGGAAAATAAAGAACAATTTATTATCTCAATAGGACATTGATCTCATATGAGCTTAACTATACCCCTGTTAAAAAATCTTTCTCAATCTTGGTATTTGCCTCCTAGAAACTTAGGCATTATATGCTAAACAACCAAGTCAAGCTCATATCCAAAGTTAATCCTCAAGTATATGATATAAAAATCCAATTTAACTAGTAGGATGGCCAAATGGATTATGTTTTTAATTGAATTTTATATAGAATACATAAATCAAAAGTCCATAAAAAGATAAGTTATCATGGATCAACTTGTAGTATCACCCCTTACAAACATTAAACCACTAATCATGACCTTTTTAGATGAATCCTTATTGACTACTGTAGAATCTAATAGCTAAAAATTATATTTTTACGGATCTTACACCACACATGGGTCAAGAGTGGGAATCCTTTTGCTAACCCCACAAGGTGACCTAATCCCTAAATCCTTCTAAATTAGTTTTCTATGTACAAATAATATCTATGAATATGAGGCCTTAATTTCCAGTCTTTATTTTTCCATCCAGTGGAATATCTAGCACCTCTAAGTATTTGGTGATTCTCAATTGATTATCAAATAAGTGAATGAAGAGTTCTAGATGAAAGATGAAAAATTGCTTCCTTATAAATAACTAGTGGATCAATTGAAGAAAAAAATTTAGACCATCATATTTGAACAAGTGCCCAAGGGAAGTAATAAAGCAACCGACTCTATGGCCACTATCGGGTTCTTAATAGATCTTGCAAATGATGTCCATAAATAAAATTTTCTAATTGAATAATTAATATTACTGACTCATCAATCCATTTCTTATTTTAAAATTTATTCCACACCTAATCCTAGTCTACCCTGGTATCATGATATATACACTTACCTCCATGAAAACATCCTACCACCAAAACTCAATCATCACCAATGCAAATCTTTCATCTATTATACATCCCATTATGCCATCCTTATCAACATGATCTATCGATGAGGCTATGAAGAGACCTTATTAATATTTCTAACATTAGAGGAGGATAATATTACACCTAAGGAGGTTCATGATGGTATCTATGGTAGTAATGTCTTTGGGATGGCATTGGCTAAGAAGTTACTCAAGACTAGATACTATTAGCCCATAATGGATCATGATGTTTTCCAATATATACAAAAATGTATGTCTTGTCAACAGTAAGGTAATCTAATTCATGCCCCTGCATAAGAGCTATAGCCTATAATGAGCCTTGTCCATTTTCCATATGGGGACTAGATTTAATTGTCAACATCAATCAAACATCATTTGATGGTCATAAGTTTATAATAAATGCTAAGTATTTTTAAAAATGGGTTGATGTCATGCCACTTATCTATACCACATGCCTCTAGATATCAAAATTAATTTGAAATCAAATTATTTTCCACTTTGGCATCCCAACTAAAATCTTATCAAATAATGGAAACTCTTTTAAAAATCAAGAGGTCAAAGATCTGTTTAAATGTTATCACACTGAGCAATATTTTTACACACTCTACTATCCTAAAGGTAATGGAAAAGCATAAGCAACTAATAATACACTTATAAATATTCTCAAGAAAACTTTCAATGATGCAGGAATAAATTGGCATTTGTAACTTTACCCTACTATTTTGTTTTACAGAACTAGTGTTTGAACACCTACATCTATTTGTGGGGCATAATTAATGATCATATTTCCAAATAGGAAAGGCTAAAAGAGCTTGAGCTAATGGATGAAAAATGTCAAAATTCTTTAAATCATATTTGGGCATGTTAGAATAACCTCAAGGGCTAATATTGTAAAAAGATGCAGTCTTGAGAATTCAAAATTGATGCCCTAGTCCTTAAAGAAAATCAATGTTAGCTAAAGCTTAGTGGCAAGACTGAAACAAGAGAGTTTAACAGAAAAAATATTAATGATGGTAAATGACAAAATCAATTATGGATAAGAATAAATGAGAGCCAAATGATATTTTCCATTCACTCAAAATGGTCTACTTTCCACTTTCCCGTACAATTACTTATAAAATCTTCCACATGACTCTACAATTTCCTCTATGACTCTTCCTTTCTAAAGACTCCTTGAATTATTTTTGACACCTATTTTATCATTTTTAATATAATTAATGGTGAATAATATTAAATAATATTTCCCTTTACCTCTACTAACACTCACCCTAACTTAAAAGGTGTCTCATCTTGAGACACAAAACCCCTACTAACACTCTCTCCAACTTAAAATGTGTCTCATCCTAAGACAAAAAGCCCATAAACATTCAAGTTTTTACAATTTTGATTCATTTTTGAGAACCTAAACTACTCCTAATCCTACTCTCCATGACCTCACATGCTAGAGCTCGTCCACTTATACAACTAGCTTCAAAGACAATTATAATTGTATAAAAATCATAACCACTTTAATTTATTTCAAACCTATTAAAATATATATTTTTCTTCACATGGTAATAATAATCACAACCATAAATAATCTCAATAAAATAATTATGTAGAGAGGTTAGATTCAAGGCCATTAAGAGATTCAACATTTACAGGTTCCATCCCTAGTTAGATTTCACCAAGTCATGACAGGCCATATTATGTGTATAGACAGCATAATTGAGACCATCATAAACATCAAAACCTATAATTTTAAATCTACCAAAAATGTATTGCAAAAGCATAACAATTATAATGCTTCTCAAAAAAAATATCTATCTATGCATTATGTATCAACATCTGTTAGTTATTATCTATAATACATAAACTCCTTATGCCTCTTTGAATGCAGTAAAAAAAAGTAATGAAATATAGGTCTCACTATAATTCAAAACAATAAACTCATGAACCATCTCATTTATATATGAATCATTTTAGTGATGACCAAAATTTTGCTCTAATATTGTACCAACACTGTACAATGTCATTCTTTGCATATAAGTTTTATGACCCCGTCCTAAGGAGGATCATTATCCCCCATACCCTATTTTTGGTGAAGATTTTACCAAACCAATGGATCTCTAAAATAAGATGAAGCCATAGGATAGAAGATAAACTAAAACCTGCACTATTTTCTAAAAATTTCTTACAAAAAAACTCCACATAGCTTGAAGATAGCCAAATTTAATGGCTTTACAATGGTATGTAGAGTAGTAATTAACACCAAAATAATTATATCTCATCACATGAGATCAAACACATAATTAGAATTGAATTATATTTCACACCATGTAGACATATGAAGGATTTCCTCAAATATCCAATCCATGGAGGCCCATCATATCTCTAATCTTGCCATTCCTAGATCTATTCCATGACACTACAACAATAATAAATAGAGTTATGTCATTTGCCAATGCAATCTTGACCAGACTAGATGGTGTTATGTATACACTACTTATAAGCTTTTCCAAACACCATGGTATCACCTTCTCTTCTAGGTGGACTGATCTGTGTCCATCTTACCTCTTTTTTTTTTATCTCAATGCCTCTTTTAAATCCTAAAAAAACTCAAATAGAATGCTTAGACTAAAAATATTCCATTTAAATTGTCAAGTATAAAAAAATATGAGATCCTATGCTCATCCCAACAACTCAAGATTTTAAAAACATGGATAAACCATAATGTGGGAGACCCAAGGCTTCAAACAAAAGCCATACCATTGTTAGCTAAAACTTAGTGGCAAGATTAAAATAAGAAATTTTTACAAGAAAAACTATTGATGATGGGAAATAACAAAGACAAATATGGAGAAGAATAAATGAGACACAAATGATATTTTCCATTCACTCAAAATGGTATGCTTTCCACTTTCCTGTACAATTGATTATAAAACCTTCCACATGACTCTTCAATTTCCTCTATGACACTTCCTTTCTAAAGACTCTTTGACTTATTTTGACAGCTATTTTATCCTTTTTAATACAATTAAGGGTAAATAATATTAAATAATATTTCCCTTTACCTCTACTAATAATCAAAATAACACCAATACAAACCATGATAAGAAAAGCAAATTTGAAGCAAATTGGCTTAGGCCCTATGTGTCAGTATATCTTGTGGCCTCTCATAGGTAGATGAAAGATATGTAGAATGTACTCAATATTGAATATCATCTCCCCAATCATGAAATGAAAGGTGCTGGTCTTAAAATTATATCTATCAACTAGAGTTCTGATCAATGCTCTATCGATCCTCACTACTAGCATCATCATAACATAATACATGCTTATCATATCCAATACCCCATACTAATTAGGTATCAAAAAGTTCATATCATGTAGTACCACTAGACATCATAATTAGGACACCATCACCCCTAAATTATCCTACACTAACCACATATCTTATTAAATCATGTTGTTGAAATCACACTTATGATTAGCCTATCATGTCCCATCAAACTAATACACATGTCCCCAATTCACTCATTTAACCTAACTATGTACCTTAAACACCCCCTAAATCTCTCATCACTCTATCTTATCCACCTAATTATCCTAACTAACCCTATCTAAATTATTTTACATTACTACTTATCTACCCCTTCATTTAAACCTAACCTAACCAACCCAAATCCTTACTATCCATCTCCTACTTATCCTAAGTCCCTAATACCCCTAACTTCCATCCCTAACACATTCCCTAATCCTTATCCCTAACTATAGTAATACCACCACTTTATCCCTTACCCTAAGTCACAACTTTGTCAAAGTTACTATTCACAACTATGGTTTTTCAAAACCACAAGTCTAACCTTAAAATTTTCCAAAACCAAAATTCTCCCCTCATGTTTTGTGATATCACAAATTGCCTATTATGATATTTTAATACCATAGGTTTCCCATCATGGTTTTGAAATATCATAGTTTGTGATTATGATATTTAAATTTACAAGGATAATACCAAAACTAAGGTCATTACCCCTGATTGTGATATTGTCCCCATGGAATGTACATCTAATTAATGTTGAAATAAATGTGAAAATGGAAAAATTCATAGGCTAGAGATGAATAAATCACTAGTGGTCCCACATCGATTAGCCTCTAGTGCTCTTGGACTCTCTCTCTCTCTCTCTCTCTCTCTCTCTCTCTCTCTCTCTCTCTCTCTCTCTCTCTCTCTCTCTCTCTCTCTCTCTCTCTCTCTCTCTCTCTCTCTCTCTCTCTCTCTCTCTCTCTCTCTCTCTCTCTCATGTGATGAGTGAGGGATGTAGTCCTTTATTAGGGCTTCATAGCAACAAATTCAAAAGGATAAAAGATAAAATGATCCTTTTACCCTCCTTTTTCCTATTTCACCCCTTCCTTTGCCCCTCGTACCTAATTTTACCCTTGCCACTGATATTATCATACCTCAACTACTAATTTTGGTCCCCAAATCCCATTTCATGTTCAATTGTCACAATTTATCAATCCTAAATCTCTCAAGGCATAGTATTCTATTCATCATTATAAGTCCACAATCCCCCATCAGAATTACATCAGCCTAAGGTTATTTGAGACTATGTATGTATCACCTCATCACATTCTTCTGCTTAGGGATAGCTAAACCATTATTAACATCCCATCCTATCCTATTAATTATGGGTCACTCATCATTATTTAATCATTTTGAGCTATGAATCTAACATAAAGTGGCTTCTAATCACTAGTAATTCATCAAATGTCCTCTATAGGCTTCTATCCATCCTTGGTATGTGTCTTTGCTACGGGAATTATCCACGGCTTGTAGCCTATCTCATCTCTTTATTCCCTAGATAATGTATATATCTATGGAATTAAAAATGTATCATCTTAATCAACCTAACTACCTTCTAGATGTTGGTCTATTGTCTAGAATTCATCCTCTAAGGTTAAGTCACTTTATCCTAGAGCATTTATTCTTGGGTTATCTCATTTGTAGTTAAATCACTACTTGGGGCATCCCAACCCCTATCCTTCTCTTGGTCTTATCTTACTCCATGTATTTTCTTTCATGTAACCATCTAGATCATTCCTCCCTACATGTTCCCTCGAGGGGGCATCATGTATACTAAAAACATTATAACCCATGAAATGGTTTCTTTGAAAAACCATTATTCACTCCAATTCACTTCATTCACAATACCCTTTCAAATAGGGGCAAAATATATGCATCTAAATTCATTCATTTTAATAATCTTGTTAAACCCACTAATTTCATCTATAACTATAGCCTTAGCCAAATAAATAATATCCTAATTTCCCACACAATATTCCCTACATCCCATAAACCTTACCATACCCTTATAACCAATTAACTACACCATTAACCTACTAACTAGACTACTTAGACACTAATCTACCTACTAGCCCACTTGCCAATTTAAAATTCCTATTTAATCAACTACCCCCTAGCCACCCTACCACCTTAGCCTCTCCTACATCCCTATGAATCCTAAAGCTCATTAATTCCCATATAATTCTATATTATCCCCTAAACTAATCAACAAACCTCTAGAATTAGGGAAACTCCTCCAAGATTCTAGAAGTCTCTAAACTAGAAGCTTCTAAATAATTTAAAAATTACTAAAAATCTCCTCCACCATCTTATGTAAGCCATGTTTGGATCATGTCAAAACTAATTTTTAAATCAATAAACCTCCATTATAATCTCATAATCAACCATTTTTAATCACTCTTGTACTCTTGTCAAGCCATCTCACAATCCAAGGAAGCCATTGGAGTCACTTTGAAGCTTAAAGCAAGTAATCCACACTCAATCAATTTGGCATTTGAATTCACTTAAAGATCTTGGAGAGAAGTTATAAGGGATAAAATGATGGTAAGAATCCATTTTTAATTTACTTATTATTCCTTTATTCCCCCCCCCCCCTTTGATATTGTTTGTGTTATTAGGTTTTCATTATTAAATATAGTAGTTTTATAAATAACTTAAAAATACAATCCCACAAAGACTTCTTAGGATTTCATACCTATTTGGATCCTTTTTAGAACTTGGGATCTACTTCTTCCTTCAATATATTTTGAAACCTATCTTTAAAAATCTCAAAACTTAAGCCTCTACCAAATATATCTTGGCATTTTGATACTTGTGTGACACAATTTAGACCTCTACCATCTATTCAATAATTAGTGGAATCCTAAATCTTGCATAACACACTATCATAAACTGATCATTTTTCTAGTACACTCCTGGATTCCACCTTTTGTTTAAGCACAATGTAATTTCTATTATCTCCTCAAATGTAGTCTATAACTCACTCCTTTTCAAAATCAATTTGTAGACCTAATTTTAAAAAAAGCAAAATTTCTTCATAAGATATCAATATCAAATACTCCAAATAAGGATACTTCAAATTTTAAAAAAAAAATCTAAGGAAAAGCACTCCTGACAAGGGTACTCTGACAAAAGATTATATGTATTGAAGTATTAATTTAAATGAGCCATTCCTCATTCAAGTATTGAGTCCAACATTTAAAAAGTGACAGTCATAGACCTAGGTCATATTGACATGGACAAATTTTTCTAAAGAATAAATATAGTATATAAAACAAATTGGGAACAAAGAATTCATGACAATGGCCTAGCTCAACTAACAACCTTTACAATATTAGTGCAATATCTATAATTGATATCACTATGGGCCAAAATTATAACCAATAAAAGGAGAGAAGTGAAGAATCTAAATGCCAGTATAAACTTTGTTTGTAGCCAGAACATATTGATCACATACTTAGATTACCTGATTTTGAATCATATGTGGAAATTTATCCAATTATATTAAATAATTCTAGGAAAATAATACTAGCTCTTGTTCCAAGTGGTTCAAAAATTAATAGCTAATAAAGCCAAAAATTCCAGTGATAATATTTCCTAAAACCATTATAAGGGTGATTTCAAAAAGGAAGTCAATGACATCATCACACTACTAAATAGAGTTGCGTGCAACCCCACTACCAAGGATTTTCACAAATTGATATATAGGTATATTTGGATAATTAAAAATAATCAACAATATATCAAATGGTTTCAATTGATCAATAATTCCATTCACAAATAATTGATAGAGGTCACTACAACATCCAAATTCTATGACTTCAAATCTAGTTTACACAGTGTATTCAATAAAGTTCTTGGCATGATCTCTTGAAAACTCTATGAATTCTAATCTTAGATTAATTTTAAAGAAATATCACATCATTTTTATAGATTCAACAATATATTTTTATAATACATTATCAGACATTCGATCATGAGCCATACAAAGTTAGAATATCAATTCAAGCTTCTACTAAAATTGTAAGATGGGGATATTTGTTCATATAATTTCCAACTTCCACATACCTAAGAATTTATTCATGTCAAATATCTCCATATATGCTCCCAATATGTTTAGATGATAGGTGGGACCTAATGGATCTAGTAAGATAGTTAGTTGAAATGTACAAGCTATTCTGTATCAAATATAAAACTAGGATAAAATTACCAATCTCCATGGGAAGATATTCATGTGATTCATTGACCAATGAAAATATTATTGATGCAAAAATTACACAAGTCACCATTAAATCATTCAATAATAGACCCTATTTTGGTGCTCAAGTAATGGTTGAGAACATTTTCAGTTCCTCATACTAGCATGTGATACACTTTAAAGAATTTTGGATGGATTGCAATGTTGAATTATAAGTTATAATTCATTATTATTCTGGATACACTCTATAACAAGTCATTAAATTAAATATATAAAAAATCATAAAAAATATTTAAAATGATGAGGATGTTTTAGATACCATCGATGAATAATCAGACATTGGATCAAATCCTCTTGCATAGATTGATTAGAAAAAAGCATAATCTATATCCTTAGAAATAAGAACTCAAAAAGTGTTAGAGACAACACTTAGATAGTTTAAAAGTTAAGGCATCATTTTGGACAAAGTAGGGTCTCCCCCACTAATGAAAGAAATGGGAATGTGCAATTTTCATTAAAAATAATCAGAGGCAGGCCCATATTATACAAAAATTAACAAGTGAAGATATAGAATAAATTAAATAAGGAGTTTAAGTAGTCTTAATGAATAATTAAGTTAAAAAAACACTCAAGATCAAAATAAAAATACATGGATAAGGATCTTCAAGTACTCTTGATATTTCAACTGCACTTGATACTCCTCTTTTAAATGTTGCTCATTATCAGAATTTGGTAACAGATTAATATCAATAATTTTTGGTTGTCAATACTTCATTGTTTTTTCCTATGTCTACAACTCCCAAACACAACATACCATTACCTTTATTTCTTTCTCAAAATGTTGAGTTACCTCCTATCTCAACTCCCAAAGCTACAACTAAATCATCTATGGAAAATCAAGGTGACATTATATTTATAAATCGTCAAGATTTAGTAACTCCACTTCCTCCACTCATCATTCAAAATAAACCAAAATCTACACTTGTGTAACAAACACCAAGTATATAAGTTCATGACTATTTTAATGAGGTAGTAGTAAAAATAAGGAATATTATGCAACAAAAATAAATTGATTTCAGTGTACTAGCTAACTCTACTCCTCATGTGATCAAGAAACATAAGAAAATTTATAAAATAGTAACATATGAAAGGGGAGAAAGGTATGTTGTGTTATCAATTCTCCCTAATAAAAAATACAAAGGCAGTGTTAGTACCTCTGACTATTAAGCATCAAAAGTTCATCTTGGTAAAGCCACTCCAGAAGGAATAAAAAGTTGTGAAATTTGAAATTGGAACTCTTTTTGAAAATTTAGATCAAGATGAAGCTACCAAGGAATAGTTGAGACAAAGGGTTGAAAAACTAAATTTATATTTTCATAAGTTGGCTAAACCAATTAAGGATTCTTCATACAACATAGCTATTCAAATTTAAGACTCTAAAACATTTCATGCAACTAAGGAAATGAGACATCTAGGCAAAGTGACCAAGGAGTGGTATGAAAAATTGATTGAGAAAGGAATTGAAATAATAACTAAGGCCATACATGTTTTTATTGATATTCATTCTAAGAGTGATATTTCAAATGAAAATAAAGAAAAATATTAAGTTGAAGTAGGTAAATGAAAATAGATGATACCAAAGATTTCATAGGAGATGTTAAATTTTAGATCAACATTATTGATGGATGTATAAATAAGTTTAGAAAAACTAATAAATACTAGGTGATGATTTACTTGATATACATGGAACAATTGAGAAACTACCTTGTTCACTTATAGATGATAATAGATCAATTCTTCTAGTAGACAAGATCATATAATAATTCAAGTCGTTGATATAAAAAGAAAAATTTATAGATCAACATTCAACTACGAGTCAATTAATAAGTTTGTAAAATATCAAATTTCTCTTTGTATAGTTTCAATAAATAATTAGAAAAGATGTAAAAATTACCACATACAATGTTTGATCTCCATTGTGATGCTGAAATTGATTTCATGCACTCACTTGGACCTAATGAAGATAGATTCAAGGAAACTATGAATTTTTTTGAATAATATAGGAAGAAGACACAATAGGATGAAGAAGAAAATTAAGAAGTCCACATCATCCTCAATGATATAAAAAATAAAAAATTTAGGACATTTTTATAAGTTTATTTTGCATTTTGGTAATAATAATTTTGCATATTATATGTCATGAAAAGTTTTTAAGTGATTTTTTCAAGTTTTAAGATATGAAAATTTGTCAAAGCACTTTCACAAGTTGTGAAAATTGGTCAAAACATTTTTGCAATTCTCAAGTCATGTATATTTTCTAATGAACTTTTACAAGCAAATTGAACTTTAAAATGTGTATATTTAGTATAACCACCCATTTTAACTCATAAATAAAAAGTCCTAAGTGCATTCGTAGGGATTTTTTACCATAATACAATTTTTTGACAAAGGAGAAAGAAGAGATTGTACTTTCAACTCATACAATAATCAATATAAGGAGGAATTTTGTAGACTTTATGCTCAAAATATTTTTAAATAGATAATGTATGTATATGGATCAATCCATTTTATTCTTTTTCTTTTGAATATTTTTGAGTTTATTGTTAAATAGTCAATATATAATAAGTTTTATTTTTGAATTTTCTCTTTGAAACCAAATTATAATAGTTTATGTCATTGTGAAACCTTGATGGGCTAAGAATAAGTTTTTTTTATCTATTTTAAGTGGAAATTCAAAGTTATTGTATCACTATTCCTAACAATATTTAACCTCTTTGGTGTATGGTTTTCTATTCTTGAGACCAAAAGCTACGCATTTTTTTTATAAATGTTTACTCATATTTAAATCTCATTTTTGGATTATTTTAGTAAGTTTCAATGTTTAGCTAACTAGAGTTGTATTTTATTTTCTTCTATCCTCACATATATTTATTCTTCCCACAACCATTTCTCTACATTTCCCTTCTATTACATTTTCATACTTTGTGGTTAAAAATCAATACCCTGAGAAAAATTATTTTTTATGTAAATGACTTTATTTCCCACGTCCATATTTGGTTTTCAATAAAGGTAACTTTTCCTTTTAATAGAAGGACTCTATTCAAACACTGTTGATTGAGAGTCCTCCATTTATCCCCTTGAAAAAAAATTCAACCAATAATTTTTGGTCCCTATTGTGGGACACAACTTTGTTATTTATATTCAAACCACATATATGAACATTTTTCCCATGTGAATATCATAACAACATGAGGGCTATTTCACCAATAATATATTGAGTGGGAGCAACCTACACAGTCAAAAAATTATGTCAATATAATACAAAGTATTTGGGAGTGTGACAAAGTTAGTTTGTTCAATTCTAAATTATTTTGATATATTGAAATAAGAACTAGATCATGAAGATAAATTAGAAAGGATTATTGAACATAGGATAACATGTATATCTCATCAATCACCTCAAAATCCTAACCAATAGAATTATGCATAAGTTTATTACTATAAATAGAGATATTGATCATCAAACTAATTTAAATTAGATAGAATCCATATAAGAATATACTAATTTGAGTCTTTTATTTCTCACTTGGAATAATAGAACAAGTGATTCTTAGCTCAACACTATCACTATAATAATAAACATAGAAGTAGATCATGCCACTATTGTTCGCAAAAAGCTGAAATTACTTCAAGGAAATAAGCAAGAAGAGCAGTTTGTATATCCACTCAAAGATCATCTATAGTAATAAATTATTCTCATGACCATCCCAATAGCTCAAGATCTAGTACTTTATCTAAATCTTGATTAGTTAAGTGAAACACAAGAAGATACTTCTTCATATTTTCAAGCATTTGCATGGGAAAATAAAATTAATGCAGTTCAATTTTGAAGAGTTGTTGAAGTTTTAGAATAAGAAGAAGAACGTGTCATTTTGGCATAAAGAGTTGAAGCAATAGTTGTGCAAAGAGCATGACAAAGAATACTAGCTTAAAGAGCACTTGAAATCCAACCTACACTTCAGTAATAATAGTATTTATTCTAAATTGGCAAAAATATGATTTACTACAAAAATTAAATATCAAATTAAAATAGATACAATTTATTGGTTATAATAGATTTTTGACTTTAAGTAAGATCCTTAGTAGAAAAGTTAACTCAAGAAGTTAGTCAGTCTCCCATATAGTCCTAGAAGATGTAAACAATCATAAGGTGGTTCAATAGTAAGTCAAGATCTTATCCTTTAAAGGACTATTTTTACTTTCTAAGTAGTATTTCCAACTATGGAAGTACCATAGGGTAATGCAATTGGGTCATTAGCTTTGGTTCAGTTACACAAACTCCCAAAGGGTTCACGAAAGAATTTCCCAAAATCTTTAGTGATGATAAATAACATCCATACAATAATATTATGACTTTATTTGTATCCTATGGAGTCTTGGGGTAGAATAGGAAGACACTATAGTCATATTATTCATAAAAACTCTTCAATGTGGATAAATTGACTGATTATACCAACTTCCTCTAGGCTCCATCACTAGTTGGAATAACATGAAAACCTAGTTTGAAAGTAGATTTAAACCAACAAAAATGCACATGTGTTGCTTTCACAACTCGCTCAAATGAAAAAATAAGATTATGAACCCATGAGAATATTTTGTGTCCAAATTTAGTAAGCTAATAAATAAGATATTGAGATAGCCAGGGTAATAATAGAAAATTAGAAGTGTTTCTTCATAAATTCACAATTGCCAAAAATGAGTTATTTGCGAAGAAGAGCCAGAGTGGCTGATTTAAATGCAAATGAAACATTGGATATTGATTTATAACACAACATGATAATGGATATTAAAATAAAAAATAATCTTCAAAGGGTAAAACACATAGTTCAAATCAATCTTCTACTAAAAAAACTTCTGCAAAAAATGGCTAATGGTATAATAACACTGAAGAAGTAAATATCAAAAAAATAGCATTCTCTTTATCACGATATTACTAAAAGGAACTATATTTGAATCCCCTAAAGAAGTAATAATACTTGATTTCAATCCCCTAAAGAAAATATTGATATAGAGGCACCTATGAATTTAAATATAAGTGTTCCTATGAATGTTATTTTTGAAATAGAAGAAATTTTTGGATTTGAAGAAATAGAAGAAAATAAATTAAAATATCTAGATCTTCAATAATTTTAGGAAGAAGAATGTCATCATGACTCCAGTAATGTATTGCTAGAATTTGAATTATGTGAAAATGACTTTGATAATATCATTGGAGATATGAACAATTAATCATTCATAATATTCACTAGAGCCCATAATAAAAGAAAGCCGCAAACTGAGAAACATGAAGAAAATCCAAAAGTCACTCTCCTACAAGGAACTAAATCGCTAGGGAAAATGAAAGGAAAATAACCAATAAAGAAAGATGGTGAATCTCCTCAAAAAATTGATTACTTATTAAAAAGGTGATAATGATGTGAACATTTCTCAATCCATTGAAATTTATTCTTCTACTAGCTTACCCACCATTAATATAATTTATCATATAAATAAAACCAAAACACAAATGTCTCGAGGTAAACATCTGATGTCAAACCCTAACAAATTAGATATGCTAGTAAATTTTATTTGAAGTAAAAATACCAACACAAAGAAGATAAATGTCAAAGTGATGCTTTCAACCCCACCCTATTCTAATCCAATAAATTTCATGGTTGTTGTTACTTCTAAGTCTAATAAGGTCAAACCCTTGTATATATCCATTTTCCTCAAGGGATGTAAAGTAATCAATTGCATCATTAATATTGTAAACTCTAATAATGTAATGTCTAGTAAAGTTTCCCATGCTCTTTGTTTAACCTACATAAAGACCTTTTTCCATTGTTACTCTATGGAATAAAAAAAGTACCCCTAGTTGGTCAAATAAAAGATGATCATGTTTCCCTAACCTATTTTCCCTAGAAAAGGATCCAGAGTTGGTAGCAGATATTCTTACTACATATGGTATCCTATTTGGAATAAAATGTTGTAATTAACTTGGTGGTGGATTTCAATTAGATATTTCTAATTCCATGATTCCTATCAAATGAGTCAATCAATGCCTAAAACTGTATTTGAATACTAAATACACTATATATAAACTAGATGACCTAGGGTAGATATTCTATATGAATATGAAGGGATAATAAATTATCTATTTGTGTCAAATAAAGACTTCAATATGACTAAAGTAATGGAAAATGATCCTAATGATGTTTTGACACTCAAATTTGAAATTATTTGTTCTTCAATAGGTGCCAGAGTTGGAGTTATTCTTGTGTCTCCAAGAAAATATATTTTTCCTTTTTTATATAAGTTGCACTTTTAATGCACCAACAACACTACTGAATATGAAGCATTTTTACATGCTTTATTGGTTACTAAATAAATGGGAAACAGGAATCTGAAAGTTCTTGGAAGTGTAGATCTGGTTATCAAATAGATAAAAGTTCAATAGCAAGTGAAAATGATCACCTAAATCATTATAGAGACAAGGTTTGGGATACTATTGAAGCTTTTTCCATCCCTTCCATCCCAAAAGAAAGTAATGCCAAATCAAACACCCTTATAGTGTTTAATTATCTTTTAATTCCTCATGTAGCTATTAGAAAATAAAAAGTATAAAATCAAGTTGGTATACATGCCCATTGTACTAGATAACTCAAATAATTGGTGAGTTTTCAATGATGACCAATATATTATCACTTTCTATAAAAAAATATATTTTAATAAATCTATATTTTTGAAGTAGTGAATCATCATATAGAGTAGATTCAACACAAACTTAGAAGAAAGGCCTACTAAAAATTAATATAAAGAAGATGTGATAAAACATAAATGAAACAAGATTCCTAGAGTTTTCCTTAGAATAACGCTTTGATAAGCATGACCAGTTTATCAAAAATAAAATGTAGAAATATTCTCTCAATGTTGTAGATTATGTAAAGTTGAACATCAGTTTTGAATAATAGCCTAGATTATTCAATATTGGAAAAAAATTCTCACCTGAAGAGTGAATTTTTTTATCACTTTGCTTCAAAAATATATTGATATTATCACATGCTCATATTTATATCTAAAGTTTTTTCAACCAAAGGAAATGCAAAAAATATTTCTACTCAAGCCAAATGCTAAGTCTTTCAAGAATAAACATCTATAATACAATCCAATGCTATCTAGGATAAATTTTAAATAAATTTAGAAAATGTTGAATAAACAAATCATCTTCCTTATTAATCATTCAACATGGGTTATGAATATAGTTTCAATTTGTAAGAAGAGTAGATAAATAAGGATATATGTACATTTCTAAAATTTAAACCTGACATCCTTAAAAGACAATTATCACCATCCCATCATGGATCAAGTCCTTTAACCAATTAAAATTTTGGAAAATATCTCCATGCTATGTCTTCTCAAGATACAATTAGATATAAGTTAAAAGAGAATATCAACACAAGACTGCTTTCACAACTCTTTGCGGAATGCTTGCATATTAAAGAATGTCATTCAGTTTGATTAACATGGCATGCTACATTCCAAAGAGCCTGGAACTTACATTCAAATATATTCAGAACAATATAATTATAGTGTTTCTAGATGACTTGACTATACTTTTGAAGAAAAGATAAAACCATTATGAACATATTGATAAAGTAATCAAAAAATATTGTCTTTATGGATTTTATCTTAACCTGAAAAAGTCCATTTTTGATGTGACTAAAGGGAATATCCTTGGGCATATTCTCTTTAAATAAGGAATAAAAATTTATCTAGAAAGAGTTGAGGGAATCAATAAATTATCTTTACCAACTAGAAAGCTAGGTGTACACTCATTTTTCATAAAAGTAAACTTTTCAAGAATATTCAACTGTAATTTTGAAGAATTGACCAAGCACATAGATGAAATGATGAAAGGCAAGACCTATTTCTAATGGAAAAATGAAGTTAAAGAAGTGTTTCAAAAAATTAAAAATGCCATTGCACATGCACCTACCTTGGTCTATCTAGAATTTAAAATAAGAGTTCATCATCTACCATTATTCCTCAAACCATACTCTTTCATCCATTCTAATTCAAAATAATAGTGAAGGGATTGAGTGACTAATTGCCTTCATGAGATGTAAATTCAAATATTATGAATTAAAATATTCCCCAAAATAAAAAACATGCATATGCCATTGTGAAAGTTGCCATATAATTTAGATATTATATCCTTCATCTACACTCTATTGTGATGGTGTTAGATATAGAAGTAAAGTTTATTTCAGCTCAACAAGAACCAAGTTTAAAATAAGGAAATTGGATAACAAAAATTTAAGAATATGACTAGGATATAAGGCCCACCAAACTGGTCATAGGTAAAGTTTCGTGTCAACTCATGGTGGAATAATTAAAAATTTAGAAAACTCCTATTTTAGAAAGACAAAGTAATTAAATAAAAGAAGAATCGCCTTTGGTTCTATTTGTGGATTTTACATGTGAGTATTTTTTTAGAAATTTCTTTATTTTTGACATATGGATAATGACCATATCATCTATATGCTACACAACAAATACAAATCAATTTGAAATCTAGAAAATATATTATTTGGGATGGTACATTGTTCAAGAAAACTATAGACAATTTATTTCTTAATTGTGTTGATAAAGAACAATAGACAAACTTCTATAAGCTTTTCATAATCAATCCTATAGTGGAAAATTTTCTACTCCATTAACATCATATAAAATCTTGAGATAACACTACTATTGGCCATCATTATTCACATATTTTTATAAATGGGTGATAAAGTGTGATGCATGTTCATAGTTCATCAGATGACCAAACTTGAAAATTTTCATCTCAAATTTGTAGTAATTAAATAATAATTTCAATAATGGGGATTGGATTTTTTCAAATTAGTGAACCCTAATTCTCATGTTGGCCACACTCATGTCCTCATAGCTACATATTAATTTACCAAATGGTTTAAGGATATCCCAGTCAAACAGACAACTTCAAAAATTGTCTGCAACTTTATCAAAGAAAACATCTTGGTAAGATATGATGTCCCATAAAAGATTGTAATTGAAAATATGTCTAACATTTATTCCATAGAATTGGTTGGTTTCTATTAAGGTTATGGAATTTAATTATCTCACTCTTTATACTACTATCCACAAGGAAATGGTCAGGACAAATCAAGTAATAATAATTTGGTCACCATCATCCTTAAGTAAAACTAAAGAAATTGGTATAAAAACTTATATGTGCAATGTGGGCAAATCATATAACTCTAAAAAAATCTAATGTAATGTCAATTTTCCAATTGTTATATGGGAATAATGTTGTTATTCCTATAACAACTGAATTTCATATCCTATATTTGAACACGCTTGAAGGACATAGGACACATGTTGTGGATGTACTTGTATAACATAAAGCTTAGTTTAATACTCTATTTGATGAAAATGCAAAGGAAAGGGATTTTTAGGTTGGAGATCTTGTACTCCTATGGGATAAGCAAAGAGAACCAAAGAGGAGTCATGTCAAATTTGACTCTCTATGGATGGGCCCTTTTATAATAATATTTTTTGTGTGGAGATAATAATTTATATTTAGCATGTCAACATTACACACATCTATGGTTGCCATATAGTGAGAAGTACCTAAAGCATTACTTCAAATGAAAATGTGTTATCCCCTAAATGTAAATAGGTGACTTATAGGATTTTGGTTATGTTACTTGTTGTTTATTTATTTTTTGTTATGTTGTCTCACTTTGTTTCTATTTCCCTCTTTTGTTTTGGATTTTTTTGTTATTTTTATTTTCTATCAGTCTCTCATCTTTTTGTCAAAAACTAAATGAATTTGTAACCCAATGGATAAATACTTGCCAACAAAACCAAATTCTAGATTTATTCCTCTGGACCTTATAGTTAGAACTTCCCCAGTCAGAGCTAGTTGTTAAACCCAAAATTGAACATGTATAAAAAATATTTGAATCTTTTGAGCCACTTTTGTCTCAAAAAATCAAAATTTGTTTTAGGGAATTTGAAAAATGTCATTAATGATTAGACATTTTCAAAATTAAAGTTAGTCTTTCACATTTTCTCTCAAAGTGTCAAAATTTATAAGTATTCTAAGAAATTTCTAATTCCTTAATTTATCAGGATTTAACCTTATATCAATCATCCATTCAATTATTGAGGCATATTTAGAAATATTTGAGTTCCCGACCCTTTCTAAACATTCATTAAGCTCCCATCATTTGTTCAATAGATCTCTAGAACTTGATGTCTATCTGAACATCTCTTGAACCCCAATACTTGCCCAGACATCTTCACATCCCTACCATTAATAAATAAGTTAATCTGCATGCACAATGTTTTATTCTTCCCCTATAACCCCTCATCCTCTCATTTTTATTTCCACTTTGCCTTTATCTTCCTCCATGTTATGTTTCTTTACATTCCTTTCCACAACCTCCATTTTTGTTATTGCAAGTTTTTCTCTCTAGTTTAATCATGTTTGGCCTATAAGAATACTAAGATTTGAATCTACAATTTCATGTCATAATTTTTCACAATTAAGAGTATGGTTTTCTACACAATTACTTAGTTTTGAGGGATTTTAGAATTTTCATAGATATCTCAAACTTCCAAACCTTGCTACATTTTCCAATATTGTTTGAAACCCTTGAAAATATTTATAAAATTGACTTGTTCCCTCAACAAAATCAAACTTCTCAGGTTTTCATACCTAATTTGACCCTTCACAAAAATCAAGGTATGCTTCTTCCTTCAATGGATTTTTAGCCCTATTTAGACACATCTTAGAACCTGATCCTCTACCAAACATACCTCGTGATTTATATAATTGTCTGACACAATTCAAATCTCTTCCATCTATTTAATAATCAAAACAATATTAAATCATGCATAACACATTATCATAGCTTGATCATCTCTCTGGTACACTCATAGATTCCACCTATTATCTAAGTACATTACAATTTATGATATATCCTCAAGTGTACTCTAGAACCCTCTCTTTTGTAAAATTAATTTATAAACCCAAATTTTCACAAAAGTAGAAGGTTTTCATTAGATGTCAACATCAGATACTCTAACAAAGGACACTTCAACAAAATAAAATCTGAATATAATCACTCCTAAGAAGGGTACTCTGACAAAATATGATACAAATATGAAGTATAAATTCAAAAGAGTTTTTCCTCTTTCGAGTCATGAGTCCAACATTAAAAAAGTGAAAGATATAGACCTAGGTCATATTGAGATGGATGAATTAAGTCATATAATCAATGTAGTACATAAATTAGACTAAGAATAGAGCATTCATAAAAGTGGCCTAACTCAAGTAACATGCTTCTAAACATCAATGCAATATCTAGAGTTGATACTCACCATGGCTCAATGTTACAACTAAGAAAGGAGAAAAGTGAAGAGTCCAAATGGTGAGTATATGATTTATCTATAGACATAACATACTTCTTACATGCTTAGATTTATTGATTGTGAACCACATGTGGATAATTTCCCAACTTTTGATAAATAATTCTGATAAATCAATACTAGATCTTGTTCAAAGTGGGTCAAAAAGGAATGGATAATAAATCAAAAGATCATAGTGATAAGATTGCCTAAAACCATTACAAGGTTTGATTTCAAAGATGAAGTAAATGACATGTCACACTTTTGAGCAGATTTGTAGATAACCCTATTGCTAAGGAGTTTCAAACATGGATGTACATGTACATTTGGATAATTCAAAATAATCAATAGTATATCAATTAGGTTTGATTGTTTAGAGATTCCATTTATAAATTATTGATAGAGGTCACTACAACATCTAAATTCTATATGACTTCATATTTAGTCTATGAGGTTGTCCATTTAACGATCTATAGTGGGTTGAATATAGTTGGTGACATGACTTCTTCCAAAATCTATGAATTCTACCCTTAGATTATTTTAAAATAAATCTCACATCATTTCCATAAATTTAACAATGGTCTTATATATGTTTGATATTGAGCCATATAAAGTAAGAATATCAATTCAATCTTCTACTAAAATTTAAGGATGGGGATATTTTTTCATATAATATCCAACTTTCACATACCTAAGAATGTATGGATGCAAAATATCTCCAAATATGATTCCAAGGTATGTAGATGATAAGTGGGCCTAATTGAGTTGGTAAGATAGTTGTTGAAACACACAATCTCTTAGATAGAAAACATAATACTGGAACAAAATTTCCAATCTCTATGGGCAGATATTTGTGTGCTTTATTAACCAAGCAAAATAATATTGATGCATAAATGACTCAACTTACCATTCAATAATTCAATAATATACCCTATTTTTATGCTCAAGGTCTTGTCTAAAACTTTCTCAATTCCTCCTACTAGCATGTGCCCCACTTTAAAGACTTTTTCATGGATTGTGATGATGAAGTAGAAGTCAAAATTTGTGAATATTCCCAAATCACTCTGGTACAAGTCATTAAGTTCAAGATTTTTTTTTTTTAAAAAAAAGATTAAATATGATGAGGATGTTGTAGATCCCATCTATGAAGAAGAATACATTAAATCAAAGCCTCTTTGACATATTAATTGGAATAAATTAGACTCTACATGCTTAGAAATAATATCTCAAAAAGTGTTAGATGGAACACTTAGATGGTTGAAAAGTAAAGGAATCAATGTGGAAAAAAGTAAGGTTTCCCCCACCAATTAAAGAAATGGATATGGACAATTTTCATCGATAATAATCAGAGGTAGGTTCATGTTATGCAATAAGAGAAAGTGAATATATAGAAGAAATTCAATAAGTAGTTGAATTAGTCCCAATGATTACTCAAGTGAAAAAATACTCAAGCTAGAATCAAAAGACCTAGAGAAGGATATTCATGTACTCTTGGTATCTCCACTACACTTGATACTCCTATTGTAAATGTTTATAATTCTCAGAGTTTGGTAACAGATATAACTCAACTATCAATGGCTACCAATACTTATTTGTTGTTTCCTACATCCACTCTTCCCCATGTCAACATCCCATTACCTCCGTTTCTTTTTCAAAATTATGAGTTACCTCCTATCTCAAATCAAAAAGGTACAATTGAATCACTTTGAAAAAAAAGGTGATTTACTATCTATAAATCCTCAATATTTAGTAACACCACTTCCTCCACCTACCATTCAAAATCAACTAGAATCTACATATGTGAAATAGACACCAAGTACATAAGTTACTAGCTAGTTGAATAAGGTAGCAAGAAAAATAAAGAAGATTGTGCAACCAAAATAAATTGATTTTAGTGTCCTAGCTAACCCTAATCCTCATGTGGTCAATAAACTTAGGATTGTTTATAGAATAGTAACAGATGAAATGGGAGGAACTAAGGTAGTTGTTCCCCTTACCAAAAAATACAAATATAGTGTTAGTACCTTTGACTATCAAGTATTAAAATTGAATATTGGTAAAGCCACTTAGAAGGAATCAAAGAAAACATGTAATCTATAATTGGCACTCTTTTTTAAAAGTTGGATCAAGATAAATATACAAAGTAAAAATTGAAAGAAAGGTTTGAGTAACTAATATTAGGTGTTTATAAGTTGGTTAAATTAATTTAAGATTGTTCATCCAACACAACTATTTAGATTTTAGACTCTGAAATGTTGCATGTAGCTAAGGAAATGGGACATGTGGACAAAGTGACCAAGGAGTGGTATAAAAACATTTATTGAACAAGGAATTGAAATAATAATTGAGGCCATAAATGTTCTTGTTAATATTTTATTTGAATGTGATATTGAAAAAGAAATTGAATAAAAATATGAGTTGAAATAGGTAAATTAAAATAGATGATACCAAAGCTTGAAGTTTTTCTTTGGTTCTAATCTAGAAGATATTTCAAAGGAGTTATTAAAAAATAAAATATTTTAGACCTCATAGAATTCCTAGGAGATGCTAAATTTTAGATCAATAGTATTGATGGATGTACAAATAAGTTTATAAAATCCCAATCAATAGTAGATGATTCTTTACTTGATATACATGGAACACTCAAAAAATTGGCTTTTTCATTCATGGACGATGATAGAATAGTTCGTATAGTAGAGAAAATCGTAGCATAATGCAACAAATTCATATAAAAGGAACTAACTCCTAGATTGACATTCAACTACAAGTCAATTCATAAGTTTGTCAAATGCCAAAATTTTCTTGACAATTTCAAGAAAGAAATGAAAAAAATACAATGAGTTCCACATAAAATGATGGATCTCCATTGTGATGCTAATTCTATGCACTCACTTGGACCTAATGAAGAAAGAGTCAAGAAAACTATGAAATGTTTTGATGAATACATGATACACCCTTATCCTATGCATGTCTAGGAACATGTGTGGCTAACTTGTGGCATACATAATTATATTATATTATTGTCACATATAATTATTTTATATTATTGTCACATTTCTCTACATTCTTATTAGGTTAGCCTATGGAATAACCATGGCTAATTATATTATATATAGGAGGTATTAGCTAGTCTTAGTGGATCATATTATGAATTCTATTTTTATTGCATTATTTTGGAGGTTTCCCCCTCGAAGTGTCTTAGCCACAATAATTAAGTATTCTTATCTTTCACCAATTTTTGTTATGGATATACTCATTTTATTTTTAAGTCTAGAAAATTGTTAACCTTATGCAAATTAATAGTGGTTGTATTTATCTCTATGAGATGATCACAATGATATATTATATTGGTACACTTTTTTGGGCTGAAATTATTCACCCTTATCCACATTAATAGTCATTGTATTCATCTTGGTGAGGTGACTATAATGGTATCATCTTCCAATACTTTTTTTTAATATTGTAGGCCTCTTAGGGTTTGTGCATGGTTAGGCTCAACACTCATGGATGTAAAAAAGGGCAAGAAATGCCTAAGACTCTTCACTAGGATGACATGGAGTCCAAAACTCTATATTTGATTATTTTATTGGTAGTTCAACATATTTAATCAAATTTACATGGCATGGCACATAAATATGATCTTCATGCAATTAAAGGGAAATTCATGGGATGTGAGGGGAGATGAATGGCTTGAGGGATAAAATAAAACAACTAACTAGTAAATTGGCCAACCTTATAGTTTAGCCTATGCAAACTAACTCTCCACCACTCTATTTTGGATCTCCCAATCCAAATAATTCTAGTGCCAATATGGGGATAAAGTCATTGTTGTCAAAAATGGACTTTCATAAGTTTGGTGGAAAGGATCCGCTCACATGGCTTACTCAAATTGATAATTTATATGATCTACATTAGACTCCCTATTTATAAAATGTGTTCATGGCCTCTCTATATCTATAAATTGAGTATTTCATTTGGTATCATTGGTTTTGTGCTCAAAATTAAAATAAGGGTGTCCTGGTTTCATGGTCGGTATTTTGTGAGGAGTTGTATCTCAACTATCATAATGATGTATCTAAAAAATACTTCATACAACTATCCAAGCTACATCAAAATAATATTATAAAGGATTATATTAATCAATTTTATAAAATATCCTCATGTGTGGCAAACATCAGTAAGGAAAATCTTATTGACCTATTTTTGGGTGGTCTCAAAGATAACATCCAATTGGAGGTTTGCATGTTTCATCCTAGTAATGTATCTGAATCCATACTAAGGGCATGAATTGCTAAGGAAAAAGAATTGATCAAATGAATACCTTTCACTAATGTCTATAAATGGACTTTCCCAATACCATCATTTCCATATCCTACCAAATTGACCTCTCAACAAATTAAAGAAAAGTGTGCAAAATTTTTGTGTTTTGGATACGATAGCAAATGGAGTAAAGGACATCAATGTGTTGAAAATAATTTGTTTAAGATTGAAGGTGATAATGAGGAGGAAGAAGATGATAAGGATTTAGGGGTAGGTTTGGAAGAATTTGAGGATGAATCTAAAGATTCTCAACCTACTATTTCCTATCAAACACTTTTAGGAATTAGTACTTCTCAAACTCTTAAGGTGGTGGGTTTATAGAAGAAATAAAAAGTGACTATGTTGATTGACTTAAGGAGTACACAAAACATAATCAATAGTAAGTTGGGTAATATTTTGCACTGTTTCATTTAACCAACTTCATAATTTTAGGCCATGATGATTATAGATGGTGGTATGGTCAACTATTTTGTAAAATTTCATAACATTAAGCTTACTATGGGAGACTAATTTTTAGATTCCCCTATGTTTTCTATTCTCCTGGAGGAGATGGCATTATTTTGGTAGTGTAGTGGCTCACCACTTTGGACATTATTGAGATGAATTTATAGGAACTATTCACAAGGTTCCATTCAAAAGGCAAGACCTTTGATTTTCATATATTATGTGCTAAATCTCCATAACCAGTTAGTTTCCATCAAATAACAAATATTCTTAGGAAAGGCACTAATGTATTTATGGCATGCTTATTTTCCATGTAGGTTTAACCAACCAAGGAGTCTACACATCCTAAATTACAAAGGGTGTTGTATAACCATTTTTTTATTTTAGTGACATGCCAAAAGGACTTACTCCAAGTTACGAACATGAACAAGCCATCAATGTCACCCTAATAAGTACACCACCCAACATTAGACACTATAGGTATCCCTATGCCTAAAAGACTAAAATTGAAAAGATGGTAAAGGATATGTTGGATTTATGAATCATCTAACATAGTCAAAGTGAATATTCCCCCTTATGATCATGGTGTGAAATAAGGATGAAACTTGGAGGATGTGCCTGGACTATAGATAACTCAAAAAGTACACCATCAAAGATAAATTTCTTATTCTAGTAACTACTTATTTGCTAGATGAATTATATGGTTTTGTTTATTTTACCAAGTTAATCCTTCACTCTAGGTATCATCAAATTTGAATCTATGATGAAAACATACCTAAAACCACTTTCAAAACTCATGAAGGCCATTATGAATTTATGGTCATGCCTTTTGGCCTCACAAATTCACCATCTATATTTTGTAGTTTAATGATTACTATTTTTAGGCCATTTTTGAGAAAGTTTGTATTAGTTTTTTTTGATGATATCCCCATCTATTGAAAAAATTGGGAAGACCAATTGAAGCATGTGAAATAGGTACTTTCAGTTCTACAACAATATCAAATTTATTCCAAACATTCCAAATGTGATGTTGGTGTCAAAATGGTGGACTAATAAATCACATTATTTTACATGAAGGATTTAAATTTTATCTTAAAAACACCCAAGCAATGATGGAATGGTGGGTTCTAAGAACCTTTGAGGATTTCAAGGGATAACTAGTTAGTATCATAGATTTGTCAAAAGTTATGGTAGCAATGTGGCCCCACTCAACTCTTTGTTGAATAAAGACTCCTTTAGTGGAATAATTTATATACCAAGGTGTTACAATAGTTAAAAATTGATATGTGCACAACTCCAATGTTGGCTACTCCTGATTTTTCAAAAAAAAATGTGGTTGAGTGTGACGTATTGGGATATGGCATGGGGGATGTACTCATGCAAGAACATAGACAACTTACAGTTAAAATTCACCAATTTAAGGTGAAAAATAGGCTCATAATAATCTATGATAAATATATGATGGCTATTCTACATGATGTCAAGCAATGTAGACATTATCTAATGGGTTGTCACTTTCAAGTAAAGACTAGTCATGATAGACTCAAATATTTTTTGGAACAATGATTGTCATCTGAATAACAATATAAATGGGTGAATAAAATGTTAGGGTATTATTTTAAAATATTATACAAGAAATTAAAATATAATGTGGTAGTAGATGACCTCTCCTGATAGGATAAATTAATTGAAGCATTGTTATGCATTATGACTATGTGGCATGTAGATTGGCTAGAGGAAGAAAGATTAGAATGGGATAATGATAATGCTACCAAGGATTTGATTAATAATCTTCAACATTGTTATGAATAATTAAAAAAAATCATGGAATGGGAATGCATTATGGTATAAAGATAGATTATACCTCTCTAATATGACTCACCAAATATGTAAAAAAATATGTGGTATAATGCATGACATGTCAACAAAACAAAAGGGAAGTCATTAATACACTAGGTCTTTTGTAGCTTTAACCATCCCTAGCCAGCATTGGGAGGAGGTTTCCATGGATTCCATTACTGGGTTACCAAGGTCTGAGGGTAATAATGCTATCATACTAGTTGTGGTTTGACTCACCAAGTATGATCATTTTTTTACATATCAAAACCTTTTTTTTCCAATATGGTTTCTTCTAATTTTTTCAATACCATCCATAAATTACATGGTACTCAAAGGATCATTATAAATGATTGAGATCCCATATTACTAGTATTTTTTAGAATAAATCATTTGCATGTTTGGTTACCCATTTGGCTCATAGTTCATCATATACTCAATTTAATGGAAAAAAAAGGTAGTCAACAAATGTCTAGAAATTTATTTTCATTGTTTTATTTTTGATAAACAGGAAAAATGGGTTCATTGGCTTTCGCTTATCGAATAATGGTATAACAATTATGTTCATAGTTCATCTAAAATGTCTCTTTTTGTGGCTTTCTATGGATGTCACCCCTATACATCACTTCAACCTTTAAGGTCCATCCCAAAGTTTGATATGTTGAGAAACACATTCACCATGAATAGGAGTTCCTCATTAGTTTGTAAGAAAATTTACCCATGGCTCAAAATCCCATGAAACATCAAGCATATCAACACTGTATTAAGTGGATTTTTGACATAGGTAATTGGGTATTTGTGTGATTATATTCATATAATTAGTTGTATTTGAATCAATATAAAAAGGATAACATGTTGTCCCTTAAGAATTATGGCCCTTATCAAATCTTACAAAAAAATTGTAGTGTGGCCTACAAGCTAGAATTCACCTAGTCCACTCGCATACATCTAGTATTCCATGTATCTTTCTTGAAGAAGGTAGTTGGTCACATGGTTTTTACTCATACTGAGCTACCTAAATTGAATGAGGAAGGTCTAGTTATTATGGCTCTTGAAGTGATCCTTAAAACGCAAACTAAAAAACTAAGGACTAGAATAACTCATGAGTATCAGATCAAATGAAAGAATTTGTATTGTGAAGATGCAACATGGGAGGATGAAAATTTCCTAAAAAAATATCTAGGGTTGAGTCAATTTTGAGGAAAATTCTATTTTGAAGGGGAGGAGCATGTTATGACCTTATCCTATGGCATGTCTAGGGATATGTGTGGCTAACTTGTGGCATGCGTACCTCTTTTATATTCTTGTCACATTTCTCTTATGTTATTTTTAGAGGTACAATCACTAATAGTGGGGTGAATTAGTGATATAACTAATCAAATTTAATTACAATTATACAAACAATTGACCATTCATTCATGAAACATAGAAACAATTAAGAGAAAGCATGAAGAGGAAAAAACACATATAACACAATATCTATGTGGGAAACCCTAATAGGGAGAAAAACCATTGAAACAAAATTTATAATACTATCCTATAAAGGTATTGACTCATTTATACTAGTACCAATTGATCAAGGAGCACCCATCCCTGAATTTAGTCAAGCACCCACTTGACCTTTAGCTAGCACCAACTAGTAAGGAGGCTACAACTGCTTGATGATCAAGCACCAACTCAATCACATCCAAACTAATCTCCACCTCTAATTTGATGTTTGACACACTTGATTATGGACTTATCTTACTCTAACACATAAAAACATACCTCTCTACCTTATACAAGCCACTTAAGCTCCTTTGCTCAATTAGGTCACCCTGTTCTTCTTCACTCAAACTATCCTCATACACATAGTTAGACTTGAAACAAAAAATTTCAGACCCTTATCATATCTTCAACATGATTTTATGATAGATTATATGGCCTCTTACCCTTATAAAAATTCTCACACCATTTACTTCATATTCATATTATCTAATTAGCTCAAACAAGCCTATTAGGCCTTCTCTTATACCACACACTTCATTTAACCCATCTTGGTTGGCTAAGATACTTTAAACAATCAAATTACACCTAGAAAAGATCCACAAACACTTAAATTGATAAGAAAACCACTCCATAGGTCACACTTAAGACATAAAGTCAATCAATTAGGCCTAAGTGGCCCTTTTAGGTCTCATAAAGACCTATTCACCCCTTTCGCACATCATTGAGCAAAGTAGTAACACAATACCACTTCAAAGGGCATGGGTCCATGACATATCACACTTAAGACATCCTAAGAATATAAAAACCATCTCAATACACCTCTGCATAACTCAAATCTATCAATTCAATGTATTAGCCATGACTACCATGATGAATGAAGGAAAAGTCAACTTGCAAACAATGGTTCATACTGAAGATGGATTAGTCAAACCTCCAAAATCCATACAAATGATCCTTAGGGAGTATAAAACACTCTCCAATGGATAAATCATCATGAAAAAACTAAACATCATCAATAAAAACACAAACATCCTTCCCATGTCACTTGTAGAAGAAAGTCAAACACTCAGTCAACTTTGAAGCTCCATAAATGCACTTGTACAGTCATTCAAAACTTGAAACCATATTTAATGGATAACCCTTGGAGTTATTTACCACTTTAAGTTTTAATTCATCATAAAATTAATCCATTATCAAAATATATAAGCAAAATACCATAGACTAGTTTTCCTTTGTAAATTCAAAATTTTGAATTCCAACGGTCATATTTTAATGCAAAAATGGCTATGTATGGAAATGATGAAATATGCATTGAAAGACCTATTTGAAATTTAATAATTTTTTATAAATACATATAATGGACCTGAAATTTGAAACATACATTCTCCTCTCATATGGGATTCTATCAATATATCAAACTACTTTTGAGACCTTCACACATGTGAATTCTGACGTCACCAACCTGCTCTCTCAGCCTGATTTGACAAGTAGACTAGGATGACCTAGACAAGAACACAAACATTCCAAAGTCTTTCTATCACCTCCAATGGATTCTGAAACCTTATCTAAACATCATGAATCCTTTCCATCATATATTAAACATATGAAGCATGCCTATACTAAACATTCAAATGCATCAAACCTTGCT